>DWBH01000825.1:0-10919 GCA_018230765.1 Ernsta delagoae
AACATACATACATACATATTGTCACGTCTCGTTCCCAACGGAGTAGGCAGAGACTATCTCCTAAGAAAATTAATGTAAATATATCTGGTTTTGAAATTTTTAATGAAGGCAGTATAAGAACTATGTGTAATTTTTTTGACAATGAATACAAAAATAGTAGGCTATAGTATTTTAATGTAGGTGTACTCTTTGAGTAATCAAAAGAGCAAAGAGATTTATGTTAGAACCAAAATACTGTACTTACTTGTTAGTTGGTAGTCGAAGAACTGACAATGCGTGATCATCTTAAAACATTCATTACGTGTATTACGAAAATGACATTGAAAAACTTAACGAAATGAAATAAAAAGAAACGCTGGCACATAAAATATCAGTCTCCTTGCTAACAATAAAAGAGCGCCACGTTATTAACGAGAAATTTATCACCGAAACACCAACACAGAAAAACAAACAGAGTGCAAAGTAATACGATCCCGGAGTTCTAATTCTTAAAGTGTTCGCTTTCTCGGAAAATCCTTGGAACTAATTTCATATTGCCGTTGTACAAGTTTTGAATGAAATTTCGCGAGCGAACGGTGAAAATGAAAATTTCACGAGGAAACTGTTAGCGTTGATAGGACGCAAACAACGGCGTGCAACACATACTGTTATGTATTTTTCTTATAAAATTTTCTTTAAAATACAATACGCTTTTATTTTTAAAGAAAAAAAAATTCAAAAATATTAGCTCTCTTCCAAAGTGCATACTTTTTTATGAATCAAAGTCCAAAATGTAGTGTCCATTAACAATTTGTTTTGTATTCTTAAGAATTTTTTCATTAAAGGATTTGCTTATAATTGTTATTCCAAACAGAGTATTGTGTTCAACTTATAATTAAACTTAAAAATTACGGGTTTCTACTAAGATTACTAGTGCCCAAAATCTTTAAAGGGATCGTTTGTCACCAATCAAATTTACTTCAAACCAGTTCTTATTTACCAGTTCTTAATTTTATCACTCTTACGCTAATGTTTCCGTTACGTATTCAATCGCTATCAACATCGACAAGTACCAGCGAGATATCAAATGATCTGTGTGCAATACAATAATTATATTCCAACAGATTAATCACAGCACAAGGCTGAACAAGTTCTGCGTCCGCCCACAGCCCTTGGACAATGCCGGCTCACATATCACTGCCCCTTTGTCCTGGAGGATGTGCTTAAAACTTGGCATTCACAAAGGATTCATACAAGTCCTTTTGAATTGTGTTGCGTAATCAAAAATGTTTTGGGAAATTCCATTTGCTGTGCTTAAATTAGCTATGAGTATTAGCGCCGTTTACTCAAAGTGATGTAAAAACCATGTATTGTCGTTTGAAACAAGCAAACACTTGCGGGACATACAATCGCTCAAAGTTTAATATAATTTGTAATTCTAAATCGAATCAACAAAATTCTGAATAGGAAGCCGTTATGGTAGAGAAAAGAATCGCCGAACGAAGTTCTTTATTATTCATTTTTTTAAATCCAAACGAGGTGAAGATTAAATACAAATTCAAAAGCGGACTAACTCTTATTCCATGCAAACATTGTTGTAGGATATTGAAAGTGGCAATATTTATTGTAGAAAACGACACTTTAAAGGCAAGAAGGCCTATTCTGCACGTCGTTCCCCTTACAATGTTAGTGGCGAATTAAGTCAGCGCGCCAGTAGGAGACAGTAAAATGGTCTGAAATTGGACACTGCTTAATCCAAAATGTTCAGGAAATCTCGTAAAGTTAGTAGTTACGTTCGGGGGTTGACAAAATCGACACTTTATAGCAGCACATTGTAGCTGTGTGTTTAATGTTTATTTACAAATACATTTGCAATATAAAATAGATAAATATGACATTAATTAGGTACGGCTTTCAGTAAACAGACTTTTATAGAATAGAATTACCTTTATGGTAATTTTGATAATTAGATTTTCAACTATGTCTGATAATTATTATTTTTTCGTTTCACTTGTATGTGTATTTGTGTTGATGTAATTAGTAAATGACCATACACAGACAAATATTTTCAAATTGTTGAATTTATATTAAAATCGTCTACACTACAGTTTAATTAACAAAATACAATTAGCCTAAGCTATAATATTAAGTCCCTCCAATAACCCACATTGGAGCAGCGTGGTGCTATATCTTCACGGCCTTTTCCGGTTGTGGGGAAAGACCCGAACCCAGCAGTGGGACATAAAAAGGGTTGTCGCCAAAACACTAATATCATAATCATTGTTTCCTTTAGGATAAACTGTAGTAGTGGCATTGCCCCATCTAGCTAAAACTGCTTCGTAAGGTTATATAGTTTCTCACGTTTTAGCTTTATGGTTTTTGCAAAATTCACAAATCGTAACACGAGCCCGTAAGATTTCTCGATAGCCAGATATAAATAAAATGGTGCTAATGGCTTTCTGAGTAGGCAATAGATAGAAAGTGTTAGCACGCGTAGAATATCAACTTACGATGCTGAGAGTTGTAATATTACTTGTACGGTCCTGCTCTGAACGGTGTTATAAATTGTTCTCAGGATTTTATTAGGGAATTTTATTTGAGAACCTAAATATATCTACTCCTTTACAAAATGAACATTTTATTATGATGATGCTAGGATGTTATGATATGATATATGCTAGCTTGATGCTAAATCTGGTAATTTTTTAAAATTATTTTATTATTTAGCGAATTAGGAATTTTATTCGTCTGTCCGACTTTTGACTTCATTAATTATTATACAATAATGTTTTAAACCATCTAGAAGATTATTAAACATCCAATATACCTACAATCAAAGTCTGAAGAAACACCTTAAGATTTAAGTTACCTATTTTAAAACTAAAAACCGCAGAGATAGAATAAGTAACGTGATAGGGCAGTAAAATTTTCAGACATATTGACTACTACACGGCATTAGTAAAAACTAGTTCTTTCGGTCAACAATTTAAATTAAAAAAAAAAATAAGGATTGTTTCGGTACTGTTGTAACTACCCTAAAGCACCCTATGCACTTTGTGCAATTCTTTGAATTTATGGCTAATATGTAGATCAGAATAAGATAAGAAAATATGGCTCTTAATACTTAATTTCTGAAGTGAATCGAGTCTATAACTCCCGATAATGCGTTAGCCCATAACTTATCTACGCTTTCCCAGAACCGTACGCTAGTCCATTTCGAATTCGATGCATTACTCGATAGTAACTCGATCCGCGCATGTGGTGTTACCGTAAATCCATTCTGGAATATTCCGGCATATTTCGGTTGGAACAAGGTGAGAACAGAACGATTTGAATTGATAATGGCATCCATAAATTTGCGTGTGCGAGATTTTATCCACTTCTCTTATCTATGACTTGAGCTTGATAAACCATTGAGGAGTATTTTGAATGAATTTCTTAGAAGATTCTGGTACGTTTGTAAAATAATAAAAATGGATCATAGGTAATAATATGTTTTTCTAACTTTGAGCAGGTATAAATAAATAAAAATACTGTTTTAGTTTTATTGTGAATAAATATTTGCATATTAGGTAGGTACTATTTTTATAACTGTTACCGCATCGTTAGCTTGATCAATGTTTTTATATAAATTTCAAAGTTCATAAACTGACGCTTCAAAATACAGCTTTCATTATAAATTTATTACAATAAATTATTCAGAACTTTGTACCATCGCTTTTTAATACCCATCAAGTTGCGAGAGCCGCTACGAGAAGTTTATTTTCAGTTTAAACTTCGGATCAACCGGGGCCAAAGGTTAAAGACTGTGCTGTAAGCTTGTTCAAAGATGATCCGGGAACTTCCTAACGGCTTTACTAAGCTTCGAAGCCAGTGGTCGCGAGATAAGAGAGTTATATACCTACTCGTTACGTACTAAGTGCCAAATGTCTTAATAAAATTACTTAGTGATATCTCTGCATATAAAATGCTTACAAAAAATATTTTGGGAATAGTTGACTGGTCTTTTAAAAAAATTCAAAAGCTAACGACTACCACTGTGCAATTCCTATTATTAACTTTCATCAGTGCAACGTTTAGTGCGATAGCTGAGATTTAAACCACAACTTTAATATTTTACGTAACTTACTTATACATATTTTAATAATCAATACAAAAATGATTGCAAAACGATTTAAAATAAACTGTTAGTATATTAATCCCAGTTATGTATAATATGATGCTAATTGTTTTAATTGATGACCGTCAATCTACTTTCACAATTATAGACATTTTTCATTATAAATTTCTTCATCTACATCGCTTCTAAGTTTTGAGTTTGGAATCCATGGTCTAAGCCCCGGCTAAAGGTTACTGTACAGGGAGCTTATAAAGATGATCCCGGAAAGTTTGGCGAGAGCTTATATAAGCTTTATGGAACTGGAGAAATTATGATAAGCGCTGACAAAAACTGAGCGCTATTGACTATGAAATACGAAATAATTACTTTGATAATTTAGTAAACATGATTTTCAGAAATAATCATGACAAAATTTAGGACGAATGCATAAATTCAAAGGTTACTTTGTTAAATAGAGTACCCTGACTTTTAAACTTGCAAGTAAATCTCTGGAATAAAATAAAGAAATTCAAACAAGAAGAGAAGTTCCGCAACAGACGATACTGACAGAGTCCTAAAGGAAACAAATGGCACAATTTGCGAGGCAAATGGTAAGTAAGCAACGAACACAATCGATGAACGATTCCTCAAGAAACTATTGGAGGAAACAAAAACACGACGATTTGCTGAGGCATTAACGAGAGGCGTGGAATTCGCATAAATTTGCGTTAAGTAAATGGGGTTCCTTGACAAGTTTAATCTTGTCTTTGGAATTTATTGCCCCTTCGTCTGCAGCCTCCTGGCCTTTGCATTGGCTAAATAAATATTTGGCTTTGTGCTCAACGGCGAGGATCTAAGGAGTTTTGAGCAAGATATTGTTCGAAGCGTTAATTGAATTAATGGTCGTCAGGTTCAGTTTTATTTATTGTATCTAAGTGGTTCCCATGGTTGATCTTTTTAACGGTAGAGATATTGACTTGATTACATTTACATTATAAAGTTATATGTAATTCAAAATATCACTGACTGTCGAAAGAAATGATTTTGCTGTCGGAAACCTCTTAAGATTCTAAGCTGCAATAATGAAAAATTAAGTAACAATTTTTTATTTAAATTCTTAAATACATAAATTAACAGCAATTGTTACATAAAACTGTAGAATTAAACAGATTGTGGATTACTATAATTCAGTTAACTACCCTTCTAAATGTAAGTGTTCAGTACCTATTTAGTAATATCTCGGTAAAATTACAAAGTATTTTTACTTTCTGTTGTAAAAATATTTATGGAAGTGGTTTCAAATATCTAGTCTAGCAAAACATTTTCATTTTCATCTTTATCTCGAGTTCACGTCACTTGCTCACTACTGCTTCAGCGTGCTGATAAATTTATCCTCTTCAAAGATTAAAATCGTTGCAGCCACTTGGTTTATCGCGAAGCTGCGGATTCTGAGTTTGAACAAACAATTTTAGCTCTTGCAGAAAAATACAAAGAACAACTTCTTTGTTCAGTGATTTGAGTAATGGCAATATTAAAACGATGCGAATATCAGATTTCTTTTTTAAAATAAAATTGAAATACTGTTATTTTGTCAAGTACCTATATGTACCTACATAATCATATACGCTATACTAAAATAGTAGCCATTTTCCAATTTACGTATGTTCATGAAGTTATGAAGTCACACTTTACGTTCAGTTTAAAACACCATGCATAACAAGTTGCAACTAAAAGTCAAGACTAACATGAGATTATGACTAAAAATGTTCCAATTTGACTTTAAACAATAATTTAAAACTTTTATTGAAGCTTGATTTAAAATGACAATCACGTAAGTGTTGTAAGGGATAAATACAACTGCTATTCAAGGCTCCTTAGACGAAAAGTTAAAAGAAAACCATAGGACTATTAAACTAAAATTAACAGACGTTGTTTTGTTAAATCAGATTGAGGTCTAATTAAGTGTAAAACCACTACTATCCACTGAAGTGAAGCTTCATTAGAAACTTTTTCTCATCTTTGTACGTACCCGCATCATAATCTTCTAATACATCAATGTACCGATTAGACACTTAGCCTTGTACCAAGCGATCTGATTCATTAATCACGTCATTGTGAAAATTACATGCACCTATAGCTTCTACTCTAAACTGATCTCAATTAAAGGGTTCTTAGAGTCCATTTTTATTAACCCCATATCGTGTTCAGATTAGAATGCGGTATTTAGCAGGATCTACTTGATGGATTGGCGTCCCCGGGGTCAGAGATCATTGCGCTTTGAGTAATTCATTTGTTCGTACGTTATGGACTCTAATATTGTCTGTGTTCAACACCCTATAATGTAATTAAGACAGATAAATTTTCCGTAAAAAATATTAATCCACTAACCAGCTATGTACGTCGTAGTGAAAAAGATGAACGCTATTATAGAAAAGGTGTAACAACAATTAATGAATTTTTGAATTTATATTCCCTCAATTATGAAAAAATTAATAAATCATTCCTTATAAAAGCAAATCAACATCAAAGTGAGCTAAATAAGAAGGAATTTGAAGAAAATTTAAAGTTAATCAACGTAGGTTTAAATTCAAGGGAGTTTCGTCCATTACTTTACAAAATTAAGCATGAAAGCTACATAACTGCATTAGCATCGTTTGTCGGTGGTCCAACATTTTGAACTCCTTCATCATTTATCGACGGGCCTTATATTTAATGCAATAAAGGTGATTTTTCAGTGAATATTTCATCGTTGAGGGAACTGCTGAATGTCTAATTTGCAAATGGAGTCGTGTCGTAGGCCGTGCAATTTGGCTTAAGCGAAAACTCTTAGCGCGCTCTTTGCACGAGTAATCGAGTCTAGAAAAAACGTCTTGGAGCTTGAGTTATGTGTTGACTTTCTACGTTTGTGTTTTACTTCGCAAAATTACAAAAAGGTTTACCCAATGTTTTACACTAAAGATACTTTTGTTTCTTTTAACTTGAACCATAAATTTAATAGCAAATTTAAAAGAGCAATACATTAAAATTTCGTTAATTTACCAAGACTTAGCAGTAGGAAGGTTAATATTACAGTTTAATCATTTACTTATAGGGCAATTTATGCCTTACCAAAATAATGAAATGGTTTGAACATTCTCGTTACGAATACAATTGGCTGAACTAAACAGCGTTGAAAATACTAAGATATATCATGTTCAAAAGCAGAAAATAAATTGAAACTATTTTCCGTTTAGGAAAGAACAAAAGCTTTCTCCTTCAAAACAGAAGTTGAAGCAAGCTGAACACATAAAAACAGCTTTATATGGAGCAACTACTATGTTAAAACACACTTCAACTAGAAATTTAAAGGTGAATGAAAACTTCTAGAAGCTGAGAGTTACTTGGAAAATTTTAAAAGTTTTTATCAAAGTTGAACAACATTTTGAGCAAAATAGATAAGAAACATACCAACGCAAAGATCAGAAATAGATAAAATACATAGCAACGCAAAAATTAGACATTGTTTTAAAGCAAAGTTTGTAAAACTATTATGAATTACTACACAAAATTATCAATGCGAATGTATTTCGTTAACGAAGCTAATAAATTCCATTCATTAGAATGGAAGTGTAGTAGAAACAAACAAAAATTACACATTGCGCAGATCAGCTATCTTTCTATCTGGTCATTTCCTATATATGATCGAAAACTGCGTGGAACAGGATTATCTCAGGAACTTATACAGAAGAGGATAAGCCAAGCAAGAACAAAGCAGTCTAATGAAATAACTCTTGTTTAGCTCCAAACTTGTTCCGAGTGTGTTGTCTTTAGTCTCATTAAACTTTTCCACGTATACAAGCTGATCTTGTATAAACTCGATTCCTTTATTTGGAAAGTTTTATACATGCCAGTTAATAGCTTGTGCTTCTTTGAAAGTCCAATTAGCCTGATCCTTCACGAAGCAAGTTAAAGGAAAACAGTTTTCCTTAAACAATTCTTAGAGAAATAAATATAAATCATAACTAGTTTATTAGCCTATAGTTTTGTTAGATTGGAGTAATAACAAATGGATTCCCAAGAGTATATTTTCGGGAAAATGTCGTAAAATCCCATTTGCTTTATCATACATCAGGCTGGATGAGTTCAGTCGATAGGGAAGCCTTTGGGAGTACGGGAAAATATCGGATCAGGATCCGCCCATTTGGGAGAAGGTATATTGGAGATTTCTAACAAATTTTTGCTGGGATCTATTGTAAGTTGTGAAGACTAATATTCAATACCTATCATTATTGACTTAATGGGAGAAGGAGGAAAAATTAGATTTTTGCTGTATAAGATAGCATGTGTAAGAAGTATCTACATCTTATACCTATTTTAAGAATAAAATAAGTATTTTTTATAGTTCTGTGCCCAAAGCTTTTCTAAATATTGAATACAACATACAAACATAAATATCTTATAAGATTATATTATCTATAATAATAATAATAAAAGATTTTCATAAAACTTCTGCTCGCAACATCCTTTGCAGCAGCTTATGTTTTAAGTACCTAAGTAAGTGCACTACTCGCCGTAATAGATACTCGTATTTTTCCATCACGTAAATCTATCATGTAGCCTCTAAAGCATCCATTTATTGATTCGAAATTACGACGAAGACACAAAGAAACCACAATAGAAACAAGATCTAAATTCACGTAGTGATCTTTAAATATCTGCTTTGCTTTCATAAGTCCAAACTAAAAAAGTTTGATGTAGGTTGGATTTTATTTAACACTTTACCGCAATATTACCAAAAAATAAACGAGTGTTTATCTAAGGCTGTTCAGACGATACCCTCACCCTGGCGGTGTAAATCAGCCAGTCCCTCGGGCTATCTTCCACCGGACACTCCCCCGATCCGGACGAACTGCAATAACCTTCTTTTCTATGATTAATCGAAAATAGTGAAGCCGGTCTTGTTAAGATTTATAAAGATACTACAGTAGATAGTTATAATACTACGTAAATTTTATTTGTAGCTGATTTAAATGGTTTATTTGGATTGCTTGGATTTCAAAAATTTTTGCTTTTTTTTTAATGTATTCTGATTCTGTGCATTGTTTTTCTTCATACAGTGGAATTTTAGTGTTAGTTCAATGCAATCATTATTTTTACTTTAACCAGAGTTATGGAATGAACATATCCGTTACAAAGCACTTTGTCTTAAAATCTCCTTAAAACTGACTCTTTTTAATCGCGTCTGGATATTCTGATTTAATATTCTTCGAACATAAGACAATCATATTTACCACGCTACTAGAAGTTTTATCCGTTAATTGCCCGTCCTCTACACTAGAAATCATAGTGACACCAGATACCATATTTACTTACATTAACCAAAAATTACCGAGAGTGTTTATCTAAAGCTCCTCACACACGGTCCGTGGTTCCTCAGCCGGTAAGTCAGCAATCCCCTCGGGCTATCTTCAACCGGACACTCCTTCGTTCCGGCAATAACCGCGCTTCTTATGATTAGGCGGAAATTGTGTGGAAAATGCTTAGGATTTATAAGTATCTTCCAACCAACTTTGGTACTGTTAGGTATTACGGTAGTGATACTATTATGTCGAAATATGTAATGAAGTAAGTTTTGAAGAATTTGAAACCGAAGTAAGAAAATTGTTTTCTTTTCTAAAAATTGCGTTGTAAAATTATTGTATACATGTCATAACTTTTAACATAATAATTATAGAAATATTGTAGATACTTACGGTGCTGAAAATGGAAAGCGAACGTAGGACTGATAAGTCTTTAGTAGCAGCGTCGTGAGATTAGAGTTAAGTGTTCTCTGAGATTTTATGTGTCTAGAAATTTATAGGTTAGATTGAATTATCATTATGGACGTCTAAGTATCAATAATAATAAAACTGAAACATAACTATACTAAGGTACTTCCAAAGTTAATTTTTGAAATAATATCGGAACTTCAAAAAGAAAACACGAAATCACCTACGAGCAGAGAGTAACAGGCTTGATTTAAAAAGGCCACCTTCTAGGTATTAAAGAACTGCAGTTGTATTCATAGTTTATTAAAACGATGGTTTATGGTTAGAACTGGGCTGATAAAGATACAAGCCTAATGAGGTGCGGTTATGTTCATTAGTATGCTAATCTGTATCATTATCTTCGCCCGCATGCAGTGCGGGAACCGGTACACTTATGGTTGAGGTCATAATCAACACTAATATGAAAGTTATGTGATTTGAAACACAATATTATGAGATAATATTATATGGGCTCTTTCTTTAACTTTGGGCTCATCTCAGGACTTTCTTTAACTTTGGGCTCATTTTGGCAAATTTTGGGAGATACATATTTGGAAAATTAGTTAGTTTTTAATTGATCGTAGTAAATAGAAGTTCATGAATTTATGATAAATTCAAAAATATTAGCACAATGAGGGATATAATTGCTATCCAGTGCCTATCTTATGGCCTTAATGATGAATCATGAACTGAAACTGTATATAGTCATGGCCCGAAATCATACTGCCTTTTAACCAAACGAAATGAAGAGTCAGAAACAGTCAGTAACTATTAAGTCACGCTTAAATTGGTCTACGTTTATTAATAAGCTGTTTAAAAATTAGTCTCATCGGCTTAACTTTAATCTCCGACTATGTTAGTAGGTACAGTTAATACTCACAATATGCATCAAGTTACTCATTACTAAAACGATCATGTTGTTACATGAGAAAATTATGTAATATCGTAAACATCGACTCATAATAACCATAGAAATGTTAATCTCATCAAAAACATAAATGTGAAAAATGAGAGCCAACTACAATAATAAGAGTACCTACTTCGCCGAAAAAAGT
>DWBH01000826.1:0-10919 GCA_018230765.1 Ernsta delagoae
TGCAATTTCGCAATGCACAGGAGGGGACAGAGTGCCGCCATCTAAGGCAGGTCTTTGTCTAGTAGTGGACAAAGAAAGGCTGATGGATGGATGGATTTGAAGGGATTCTAGCTAAGTGAATAAGACTTGAAAGGTATTTCGAGAACTTTTTTTCAGAGATATCAAGGTGTTTTCTTCAAAATTGTACAGAACCAATGGACAAAAATCCGTGGCGGAGGCCTCGGGGATTATAATCCGATCCTTTCGATGGATACCTAATTCTTATCCAGTGGACTATCACCGTTCGTCGTATCAAATAACAGAGGCAAACAGTGGGGAATATAGGTACCGTCTTATTAAAAACCGCGGACTAAATCATGTCTTTGTAGTGCTTTTGAAGTAATACTGTCCCTTTTAGTAAGTAGCTGCATAAAAGACAGTGTTAGCAAGGCCTCAAAGTGATCATAGGAATCCAAAACGCGATATAACTCACAGTGACTAGCACAATCTTGTTGCCATGCTTGTTGTGTCGCTCGCAGAACTCCTTGAGCAGCGAGCGGTTGTCCTCGAAGTCTGTTGGTGGCAGGTGGACCGCGAAGAACTCCTCCCAGGAGCCGCTCGCCATCTTCACGGCTCAACGGCTCACCTGAACGGAAACAATCTATAGCATCGTAAGCGATGCGCGATTTGCGAACATTTAACCATGACTGCGTCGTGCCATTGTCAGTTAGGACACGTATTCGAGTTCAATATGTTTGATCGCGCGTTCGTACGAGTAAAATCGCGCGAATCTACGACAATCGCGCATTCATGTTCCATTAGAACTATGCTTACCTATGTCTTATTATATATTATCTTCAATGTACAAACACAGCTCAGTTACAGAGATAAATATAAAAGTGGGTACGTCCTAACCCCGATATTTCCATAACAAAGCTTTGACACATTAAATATTCAAGTAATGTTATTCAAGGTATTAAGTAAGTAGATACCTATGTTGTAAATTATTCATGTACCTATGCAGTTTTAGAAACACGAATAAAACTTCGACTTAAAATAGTAGTGATGAGGAAATAACGCAAAGAATAAAATTAAGAGTTACCTATGTACGAAGGCATACCGGTATGTTATTAAAATGAAAATAATTAAAATATTTTATGTGAGTATAATAGTACCTATTTTTTTAACCCTAGATTATATAGGAATATTACTTGCTTGCAATCGCAGAAGAGCAGTGGCATTCTAGTTTTGAGGATACCATCCTATAACTTACAAGCTACACAGGATCTTATTATTATGAGGTCAGGTCATCTAATATTTTTACATCAGAAAAGCTTTTAGTCTATTACTGACGAATCTTTATTTCTCCTTATCCAGACACACTTCCACTTTCCTGCCTGTTTTATCTACCTCTCTCCTGCGACGAATTTAAAGCATGCTGTCTTATTTTTAAGGATCCTTATTAAGGCACCAACGGCTCAACTGAAGTATGTTATTCCGAGATACTCCGTATAGTACCGGACGCTAACGAGGTCCTTAATCATGACCTGCCGTTGGGACGTGACTACCGACCGTTGTTGGTACCTCAAAATGTACAGAAACACTCGAGGTTTTTTTAAGGACTCTTTTTACGAGTAAGTAGGTACTTACTCGTAAAAAGAGGTACTTATGGTCCGTTTTCTCGCTATAATAAGGCTAAATTATCAACTATTTCATGTTGATATTTAGAACGAGAAATACAATAAAAATGCCATTAAGCGATAATACTGCTGAACTGAAACGATCCAAAGATTACAAACAGACTTGATGATTATGGGATTAACTGTCAACATCCTATGTCACTGCCATAATCCTATGTAAGTTACATGAATATTGGTTTAGTGCACGTTTGATGAGATAGTTAAAGTAGTTACTTTAACTATCTCATCAAACGTGCACTAAACCAATATTCACAGACCATTAAACATGAATAGGAAACAGTATGAAACAGGCAAGAGAGGCTGTCTCAAAATGTCTGGAGGCTAATAGGATTGGTTTGAACTAACAAGGCGTAATTTGATATTCAGTGGCAGGGATTCAGTTTTGTATGGGCTCTGGTGACATAGAAATAAAGTGTGCAATGCCATGACAATGGGCGTTTTGTTCACTGGATGACACGACACGACACGACGCCAACCCAGATGACGAATTTTTTTTTATGAAATTACTAGTTAAACCTGCAAACTTCGTAACGTACTTAGAATTTTTGCTCACATACCGACATCAGCGCCACCCGGCCACCTACCGGGCTCAATTGTGAATCTACACTCAAACCCACGTAAAGACAAGAAAAATTAATCAAAATCGGTCTAGCCGTTTAGGAGGAATCAATGACTAACACACATACAGAAGATTTATATATAAAGTTTCAAACAGGTAATGGAGTCTTGTAATGAATTAGTTCTATGTAGGTATATACATAAATTAATTAATTAATTTTAAAACAATTTTATCTCATTATTGAGCCAGATAAATACAACAACCAATGTTAGCCTGACATAGGTAAATGGAAGCATGTGCCTAGCATAGTTATTGCATATACAAGGTATACATAATGCATGTAAAGGGTATAATTATGTAACATGTAGTTAGATTGCAAATTAAACGTACCTAAAGTATGATGACTCTGGGTTTAATATATCAATTTTTATTTATTTTTTTATACCTTAATGCATGTACTTAAGTTTATTTCCTTAATAATGAAACCTTGCCTATGAAATGGGAGTGTTTTTGTATGTGTGTTTATTTAGTTATTTAAAAGTATTCAGCCATCCCCAAGTGTAAATATATGGCGTTGATAGTGTCAGGTCAATATCAGGAATTCTGTCATATTTGTCAGATTTGATGTGAGTATCAACTGCTTGTAGTGACCATTGTTTTTATTTACTTAAATTCAGGTTACAATATCCCATAAAAATATAACATAAACAAGCAATCGTAATTCTATTTAAATTTGCCTCATTTGATTTGCAGTAACAGAAGTAGTACAAAAGAAGCATGTAGCATACATTAGTTGTTTTACACTTAAAGTTGAATGACTGACTTTCCTCATGCCCTAGAAACAGTCATAAGGTTTCTAAGTGCAAGCATGAGTGAGCGATGCAATCTATACAGCTAAATATTGATAATTCTGTGTTCAAGGAATGTCTAGTGTTTGTATCGTAATAGTATGAAAATAGAGGGTGATTCTCATGAGTGAGAGTAGATAAAAAATAGTAGGGAATATCCCTTAAAATACCTCAGTAACTATTAATAAACTGAAAGTAGAGTAATATTTAAAGTATCTTAAATACCTTTTCTATTTTACTTTGTGCTTGCCTTTTTAAATGTTTTTAGAGGCTCAGTAAAAAGTTGAAGACTCCAATCATCAATTTATGCTGAATTCATTTAAATACACAAAATTTCAACCTAACTGCAGTAATTATAACTTGTAATTAATTAAATTTTAATAATCTGACTTTAATACTAAAGAATAGTTAAACAACTCATCTATTTTTACAACAATAAATCATTTATTGGTTTGGTACCACCTGTTGGTTATTTCTGTTTGAACTTCTGTTGTTATAATATAATACATATATGGTAAAAACCGTGGATAAATAGCCAATAGTAAAACAGGATTTAGAATATGCATTCAATAAGAATTAAATACTTACCCACAGATCACTACGAGATCACGAAAGTATATTGCGAATTTCCAATCTTGCGAACCACCGCTACATGTCAAGGTACAGATCACACACAGTTTATTACTCCGGCCAAATATTGACTTACTTTGGGCACGGAAAAATCAATGCGGACATCTACATGTGAGCGTCGCGAAGTATGGGACACTGTGAGACAGTATAATGTACCTTGAACCAATTGTGTCTTGATTATTCGCCTGCTTAACGGCACACGATCGATGTCTTGTCCTCTACACTACAGATATTGCAAAGATTGTAACTTGAAACGTCGTTGGCTCCATATACGCCTAACGATATTATCAATTAAATTAAAGATTCGTGTATTCGTAATGTGATATTCGCATTCTGAAAGTGCGTGCTGTGAAGATGTGTTGAAATCAGACTGAATTTGACTTGACTTTATCTTTATTTTACTGAAAAATCTGAAAGAAAATGAAATGAAAAGACCGACAGCGTCAGTGACAGAAACGACTGACACTGACAACTGACACTTACCTCCCGACAGTGACAGTTATCTGATTGACCATGACGCTGTCGCCGGTGTTATAACTTTTTTTTAAATTTAATGGCAACATGCTTGCAGCACATCCTGCCAATGACAAAAATTGACGTAGAGCTTTTTTATAATCTCTATTACCGATTATGAAAACAATCTTTTCGGTCAAAATTAGAGTTTAGGTCAAAGATAAGAGTAATATGGTTTAAGTGTAGGTTTAGAGCAAAGAGTAAATACTTCTAAATCTAAATACGTCCATACGAATATCGTCTGGCCCGTCTGTTAGTTAAGGTACTTTAACAAAAGAAAAGACTTTTTCTATTTATATAATACTTCATTCCTGAAATTATGTGTGACTTTCATCATCAGATCTATTTTTTTTATTTGCGATGTTTTCATTAAATTTTATGGCACATCGGTCATCTGGCAAGAATGACGCTATCAGCGCAGAACCTGAAAATAATTAAATTGAAATTAGGTAGGTATATAAAAATAATGCCTTGTAATAATTTGCTATAGAAAAAGAAAATTTTAAATTAGGTGGATTAGGAGCTTAAAAAGACTTTTAAAATAATCATAAGGTAAAAAAATATGGAAAGCAGAAAAATTCTAATTGCTGGCTGCACTACGTAGATATATTGCCATTGTTTACTTTTTACATTTTAGTGTGTTGGGTAGCTAGTAGGTATTTGTTTATTTTTTACGTTTAACTTTAACTTAGAATAGTAAGTAAGTACACAAAAAACTATGCCTACGTTTCGTAGGGATATATAAGCCACGGTGGTACATTTAAGACAAAAGCACTTTAAATTCATACTTACAGACCAGTAATGTTCCAAATATGTAAAAACTTAGTTCACAGTTTGCTTCTAAAAGGTAGTTCACTATTTGCACTGACGCAAATGATCCAACGCGACTACCAGTTATTGTGAAAGAAACGGCCAATGCTCTGAAAAATTGCAGTTATTTCAATACTTGAGACTTGCTTGATGGGTGATTGATAAACTTTAAAAATATGAATTGTTTTATCATAGGTTAAGTTTATACAGCGACGCCGCATTGTTTGTTTGTGAAAAAAGAAATAAATGAAAATCACTTTAGTGTAGGTAGGTACTTATAGCTCGAAATATTAAAGTCCAACTCACCTTAGCTGAGTAGGAAACAACGCGACGGCTAAAGCCGTATACAGCCCAATTACCAGGAAACCAGATAAAAATATAACGAACAATACCGCACTGCCGATTGCGTTTGGCACAAAGTTTGCTATTATACCACTCAGGCCACAGATTCCGGTTACGATTATTGCCATGTTTCGACGGCCCACTCTGTTTACAATCTTAAAAAAAGCAAATTAAAACTGTCAAACATGTCATGATTGTCCAGCTTCGAAAGTTATGGAACCTTGTAAGATACATTATTGTGGTGAAACAAACTGCATTTAATTACATTGCGGCTGTCTAGTAAGAATCTAAGGATTACGAGTAGCTACAATGTTTTATTACCTTTGGGCCAACAAGTGCTAAGTAAGGAGATAATATATTATGCATAAGGGTGTAAGTATCTGTAATTATGATTGCTGAGCACTTACCAGACTAATAAATGCATTTACAGTTGAGTGGAATGCGCCAATAATGAAAACTATTAGCAAAGAAGAAACTTTCAAAGCACACGGTGCTATATCTGGCTGAAAAATAACGAATAAATTAATTGATGTTAAGTTTGTAAATATACCGACGACATAGTTTAATCCGAGACCTAGTTCCAACTATGGGAAAATAATGGGTTATTTTTGATGAAGTAGGTAAAATAACCGTTTGCCAACTTTACCAAACAGCTTTTGCGTTTATTATCTGGTAGTCTTCCAAGCGCTGTTCTGAAGTCTCTGAGAGGTAAGCGAGCAATTAAGTTTATCCGAACAATATAAACGCGGTGTCAAAAAAGAAAAAAACTCACATCAGGCGGAGCCTCGAAGCTAGCTTCAATAATCTCACAGACGCTTAGATCAGAACTCTCTCCGGTTCTGAATATTTTAACAAATTGGTTCGTTATGGTCGGCAGCCATATTAAATAGGCTCCTATTCTGGAAAAGAAATTTACATTAAGGATTGTCCTCATATCTACTAGTAGGTAAGCCTTCATATTATAGATATTTCCTTTGCGGCTATGGACCTTTTGGGTGGTGTCAACAAGATAAATTACGACTATCCTCCTGATGCAATGGATGGTTATAACAACGATGATGATACTAAATTACTGGGTAATAATCTATTAAGTACCTACGCCTTAATGGATTACTTACCGCCTTTTTGTTATTCAAAACATTAAAAGACTTCAATACTCAACTGTTGAAAAACGAAGAGCGTGGTCATAATGACAGTATATCTTAATAGAGGCGGTCGGAAAAGTGGCATTATATGATTTTTTGTGTGACTTCTCCCCGTTCCTGGTATTCCATCACTTTTTAATCCAGAGATCTGAAATAATTCGACAGCAAGTGAGGACGAAATTATATTAAGAACTTTAATTTATGGTTTGAAGAACACCCCTTGTGCACCAATACTGCACCAGTTTATTTCAGTCACTTTACCTGTAGTCTTACTGATTTTCCTTTGTTTACTCGATGAATAATCTCAAGGATCCTTAGGGCCTCTTTTTCGTCACCCTTGGAGTAAACAAACTTAGGGCTCTCTTGCATGAAGTACAGCCAAAGCGCTGATACAAGACTTGGTACGCTGTACAATACTATGAGTGAGCGCCATGAATTCCAGTAAATGTTCAGATCGTAGTTGCGCAAGCTGAATGTTAAAGGGATCACAGGAATCGCCAGCACTGGAAATTGTGGAAATGTTAGGAAATATCTTTATGCTTAACGATAAAATAAGTTTGCCGTAAGCTTATCTATCAAACTAAACAAATTAAGTAACTAACAAATTAGATAGTAACTATATACCTGTTAAGTTACAATAACAAAAAGCAAGATTCATAGTTTCCATGTGCGCAGCTTATAAAGAAGTTCTTATCATGCACCTACATATTAAAGGAAAATTTAGCAAGTAAGCAAGTTTGTTTGTCAGAACTAAACAAATTTATTAAGACAAACCCGATTGAATTCCTTTTGAGAGTAAAAGTATGCTGGTAACTAACATCACAACCAGATTTCTTTTCGCCATCGGGACACTTTCACTCAGGATCGTTACTGATAAAGAAAATTGGCTGGAAGCTCTGAAATAAAAAAAATGCCAATAAATTTGGAACAAAATATGAATTTTTTTGATTGAGGTGGATAATATTTTTTGAAAGTTCAGGGTCCTTTTCTTAACCGCACCAAAAGGATTAACTTTAAGTATGGTCCAGGTCTACTTACAGCATAGAGACGAGAAGTTGCAGTGCCAGAAGCATGATCCAGTTTACTGAAATGGCGGCTACTGCATTTACAACAGCAGCTGATAGTAACGAAACCATGAGTGTTCGACGTCGACCTATGATGTCAGCAACATAACCCCAGATCACTCCACCCAAAACTAAACCTGATGAACGATAAATCAAAGACATATCAAGAAAAATCTTCAATACTTACACTGCATTGCAATCTTAATTATTTTGTAAAAAGTTGTCACATAATTTGTTTTTTTTTTGTCGTTCAAACAATACATTGTATCTGCAGATCAATTATTAAAGATTCTGATATCCACATAAATTTAAAAATGTCCTTCGTTGCTTGACTAATAAAATATTCATACCTATCACTGGAGTAGCTGCAAGAATTCCTTGTTGGAATGTGGTGGTTTCCAGTTCACAAGCGCTGGTAGGAATAATTATTGTGTTGGAGTAGGCCACGCATGCAAATGATATTATTATGACCCCTGATAAACACATCAATGTATAGCTGTAAAGACCAAAGCCTGGAAAAGAAAGTTTCAACTTTCATATTATTATTATATTAAAAACAGAGCTCATGCTGTGTAACTATTACGTAGTAGAAATAAAGCAAGTATGTAAAAGTTTATGGCATATTCTGAAAAGTTTTAGATTCTTTTCTGCATATTTTTTTGCATTTGAAATTTTGTAGTTCAACTGTTGTACTGTTTGTATTGGTTTGGTAAAAACTAAGTATTTCTACTTAAATGTGTACTTACAAAACAGATAACAAAGAAAACATACCAACTTTGTCCAGCGCTTCCTCAAATGATATTTTATCGCCATCTCCATTTCTGTATTCCGAAGACTTATACATGATCACTTTTCATAAAATCTTTTTACAAACTATACTACCTATGATTTGTTTTTTACTTCTCAATAATTTATTTTCGAATCTTAGTATTTGGGCAGCGTGTTCAAATATTTGTCTTTTGAGGTTTTTTATTCTTGAACTTATCATTTAACAACACTTTATTAGGAGTATTAGTATCTTCGCTTCAGTAAATTGTTTTATTAATGTAATCCATGTTTTATTGTGCTTATCTGATCTTTTATACAACTATCGTTATAAAATATTATCATGATTTATTTATTGAAATTCTGTGTAGATATTTTAGGTATCTTCATTTTGGACTCTTTTTAACGCGTACAGAGATTCCCAGCAAGAAATCTTATTATTGGAAAGGCTAAAAACATTTTTCATAACCATCTAATTATCTACTTATTTTAAACGTCTTTACAAAATTTACTTGAAATTAATTTTTGGAAATTGTAATCAAAAATTGTAATGGAAAATTTGATGACTCTGATAACCATTGTAAAATCAATAGATTTTACATAATCATATAACTGTTGAATATAGCTCTTCCCTGTGTGTATACGTTTTCGGAAAGTCATTTAAAGAAAGCGCAAACAAACACGTTTAATAATGGTACAATATTTTATTTTTTCTTAATCTTAAATGAAATAAGTAGCTACTTACAACTTAACTTATCCTCACTTTATATTTATAAGAGATACATGAACCATAATTTATTAAATTTGCTATTTACATAGTACGTACATCGATACACTATAAATGATCGTTTTTATTGAAACCAAGACCAACAGCCGAGCGTCAGTTAAGTACCTACCTGTCAGTTTACTGATCACGATTTTTAGAAATACAGTATAATAAAACATGTATGAAATTGTTTCCTTCTAAAGGTAAAGCAAAAAAACAATAAAACCAATTCGAAGAAACTCGAAAAGATAATGAAGTTAAAATTATGAAATATTTAAATATCTAATCGTGGACTCATATAAGGCACGCTATTTTATGTCAATTTAAACGTGGGCTTTCTCGAACGGTAATATAATAATATAACCTACTCTATAACACAATTGACTCATGATTGCTTGTAAAATTATACAAGACATAGAACCTGAGGGTTTTATCATTATCTACCCCTTATTGCCTCAATATTAACCGAATAACAACATTATTAGTTTCACAATAGGTACATTCGGATTGGATTCACAGTGTGTTAGTAAGATTGTTCGATAAAAGGAGTTACAGTTTACTAGCTTCATCTTTTTCAATATTTTCAGATTTTAGCTTTCTGAACTGCTTCCGGTCATCAAAGAGGAGTAGCGCAATCAATCCTGAAGCTGAAAAATAAAATTCAAATCAAAGTTGATTGAGTTCCAAACCTATTATTAGAACAAAATAAATTAACAGTAGAAGTCTAGCGACTTACAGGCAAATAAGGAGGCATAGAGGTAGAATGCGAGTTCACAGTTCACTTCAAGTAGCCAATTTACAATCTGAATAGAAGCGAAGGTTCCTATACGTCCACCAGACGTCGTTAGAGCTACTGCCACTGCTCTGAAAATAAATAAAATCGTTACTTAATAAGTGAGTAGATGTAGCCTAAGATACATAATTATGTTACTAGAATAACGACATGATAGGCATTATTCGAAGAACCTCGAAAGCACCTAAATCTAAATGACATTTTTAAAAATTACACAATCAAGAGCATAGTCAATCGTTTGTTCTTTTGCAAGATTTACTCCAACTCTCTTAACACTCTAGGCTATGAAAGCCGTTCTAATCAACACAAAACAAGTTTCCTGTGATTTGAACTACTGAACTGTCAGTTATGTTAAGTAATTTAAGGTTACCTCAATGACGTTGGGAAGACAGCAACGGCAATAGCAGCATACAATCCAGTGACGATGATACCAGTCAGGAATACGGTGAACAGCACGACACTGCCAGTCGCGTTCGGCACCAGGTTGGTGAGAATGCCACTGGCCCCACAGATAAATGCCACGCATATAACAATGTTGCGACGACCTAACCGATTGACAACCTAAAATGAGTGAGAATCGGTGAAAATGCGTCTCTAAGCTGTTAGAAAATTATATGATTCATGAAGTAACTTACCAAACTAAGCAATATATTGACCGTAGATTGTACAGCGCCAACAGCGAGTACCAGCAGAAGCGCCGTGTTGTTCAGCGAACAAGGGATGGCATCAGGCTGAAATAAATGATAATTACAGCCATTTTGAAGATTATCTACAAATTAATTATATAAGTAGATATAAGTAGCGTTCCAATTTTAAATCGCGATCGCTATTTAATCCAAATCGCGAGAATTTTAGGCGTTTTTATTAGTGATACTAAACGATGTCCAATACACATTTTTTAAAAAGGAGTTCTTTCTGACGCTAAAGGAGTAGCGTAGTGGAACCAATGATCGACAAGAACCAACGCTCGACACTTCATTTTTTAATCCAAGAAAACAAGAATAT
>DWBH01000827.1:0-10915 GCA_018230765.1 Ernsta delagoae
GGCTGGAGCTGGCCAACTTAGCACAAAAAGCAGTTTCTATTGACAAATACAGGGGGGAAACTTGCTGTGTAATAGGTAGCTTCATTTTAATTTTAAGTGTTACCTTTTTGAACTAAACTTAAGCATGGTTTTATACTGATGTTTACTCTGTCTTTCATTATGTTACCAAAAGTGGCAGAATTATTTTTAAACCATGCTTAAATGTAGTTCACGTTTTGTAGTAACACTATTAGTAATTAATGTTTGACTGTTTTGCACATAATATTAGTACTACAGTTGCATGCATTATAGGCCAACTTACGTAGCCCATACTTTATAATACGCACACTATTTTAAGTGAAATAGGTATGTGTTATTTATTGCAGGCAACTATTATAGTTTAAGAAGTGAACATTTAAAGGCAGTGATATATTTCCAAAGAGCCCTGTCACTAGACCCACAGTATTTATCTGCTTGGATACTAATGGGGCATGAATTTATAGAATTGCAGAATTCCAATGCTGCTATACAGTGTTATCGACAAGCTATTGGTAAGGCTATATATATACATAAAGTTGTATTGCATTTTTTTCGTAAGGGACAGATTATTTCAAATATTATGTTCATTAATTTTAACATGCCTACTTTAATGTAGTACACATTTATATTTGTCATTATTTTAAAATATATGTTATTATACATCCGCATAAAAACGTATATCATAAAACTCTTCTCCTCACAGTCCATATTGAGTAATATTGTAATCTAAATTTGGTCTTTTTTGTAGATGTAAATAGAAATGATTATCGTGCATGGAATGGACTTGGACAAGCATATGAGATTTTGGGACTTAATGGCTACTGTATATATTACTACTCAAGAGCTGCTCAACTAAAACCTGATGACTCAAGGATGCTTGTATCTCTTGGGGAAGCTTATGAAAAGATGGACAAAATCCCTAATGCACTTAAATGTTATTACAAGGCTCATAGCACAGGCGATATTGAGGGCATGGCGTTATTTAAATTAGCCAAGTATGATCATTTGTAGATCAGTATACAGTGGAAATTTATTTAACTTTTTTAATTTTTAAATATTATTATAAATCATTTAATACATCAGCTCTTGACTGTGTCTATCTTGAGTGCAGTAAGCTGCTATGCTTGCCTGTATACCAGTTTAACAGTTCATAATCTAACCTAATATTATTAATCTATAGACAATACGGTTCGTTATCACATCTGTATGGTTGGTCATTGCAGATTGTACGAGAAGTCGAACATGCCGAACAGTGCGGCGGCGGCGTACACGGCGGCGTGCCAGGAGCCGGCCAACGCGGGCAGCAAGGAGCTGCCGGCGGCGCAGCGCTACCTCGCGCAGTACTACCTGCGCTTCTCGCTGCTCGACCACGCCTCCCACTACGCGTACAAGTGCTTGGAACACGAGAGTGTAAGTTTTCGATTTTGTATTATTATCTGATACTAAACACATAATTGACTTCCCAAGACTGTATAAATCTTTCACCTACAAATGTAATAACATGACAGTTTGGTATAAGAAAAAAGTATAATTTTTCTTTGCAGACTAAAGAGGCAGGAAAAAATATTTTAAAGACAATATCTGAGAGGCGGCTTGAATCACCTTCCACTGCGCAAGGAAATATTCCAGAGGACTTGCCAGAAATTGTGAAAAACATGTCTACATCTTTGACACAGGACACACCAAAGACTCCATTTCCCAGCCCCAATGTGACGCCCGAAAATTTCTCGACACCAATGTTTAGCCGGAAAAACAATAAATATAAAATGTGACAGGCGAGCTTCTTATGGAAGATGTAAAGATCTGTTAAAGTTTTTTAAGAATAAATATGTATGTAAGAACCACATTATCATGTTTTATTTATTGGACAATAACTACAATCATATAAGTAATAACATTATTTGTGAAATGAGAGAAGCATCATGTATCGTATAGCATGAACTCAAACAAAGTGAGATGATGGTGATGGGTTTGATAAAATAATAAATGATCGTTTTACAGCAAAGGGCCAATAATTAAAGTCATTTGTTATAGATTGTTTATTTTTTCTCATATTTTATACAAATAACAGATCTTAGTGCGCAAAGTAAAAAAATAATTACATTAGATCTAAATAAATAGTCAAGTGCATTACATAATTAAATTTATTCAATTTATCTCATTGCAAGTAAAATTATATATTGAATCACAGATGAAACACGAAGTTTGAGAGCTCAAATTATAACAAGCAGTCTTACATACTATTATTTAATCATTTAAGAAAATGAACTCACTAAAGATTTATATTTAATATTAAATTACATGTGCAATAGCTTAGGTTATGTCAAATAATAAAAATCTGGAACTGACTGCATCTACACAAATAACTGTTTGAAACATATAATAATGAAAACAACAGAGACAACATTCCATAGAAAATAACAGGAAGGACTTTGTTTTATTTGCAATAAAAATAAAACAAAAGAGCAAATAATAAAATGATGAATTTAACAATGATCATAGCCTCTCTTATTGCAAAATAATTCCAGATCGTTTCTATCTAAAAATAAATCACGCCTATGCATTTTTTTACATATAGGCTATCTTTGTCATGTTATTTACTATTCATTTGTACAAATGCTCACTCCTACAGCCTGGTATGGTGACTACTGCCACCATGACATCATATCAACGCCCGACCAATGACTCACTATCCATACTATAATACTTATCTAACTTCCTTCTAGTTTTATAAGGCACCAAATTCATCTCAATTTTAAATTCATAGTTTGTATAATTTGTTTACCTATTATAGTTTTCAAATACCTCTCAGTGCAAAGTTTTGTTCAAAAATTAATACTATAAAATGATCAATATAAAAGATTATAAAGCTCAGACCAGCATCATCCATCTACCTATGATTATAGCATTCATTATGCAGTTATTTACATATTATAATATAGTATTGTAATGAATGCTTTGGGAAATATATGAACATTTTTTTAAGAAATAAATCAAAAAGTCTGTACAATTTAAGGCAGATTGAGGCACTTATGTTATTAATGATTATAAGCACACAGTGTAACCTGACTACAGTGAAATGAAAATTATTATATGTAATAATAATCACATTGTTACATAAAACTTTGCAAACAAATTTAATTTGTAGCTTGATTTGTGCTCCTACACTATATGTTACTTTCCGTTGACTTCACTTAGTGACTGTGCCACATCAGAGGAATGGATTCTTCGAGTTTACAAAACTTCCATTGTTTGGTGTGGGCTAGAAAAAAAGATTGTATAAAATATTTGAACCTATAACAAAAAATGGTCAGAAATGTAATGATAACTGAATCTGGAATAAAACATCCCTCATTTTATTTTATATAATTTGTACCTTACTAAAAATAGAGGAAATTATGATTCACTAAGAATTCATAACTATTGGGTAAGCAATATTGTGTAATAATTGTGGTCAAATGTGTGGTGGTTGCTTTTATCAAAACTTAGAGACAGAAAAATATAACAGTTTCCGAATAAGCCATTCCACATCAAAAATCATCATGAAGACAGCAAAGTCTATTAGCAAAGTCACTGTACAAATACACTTTGCATTGATACTTACCATAAAAGGATTAACTGGTACAAGCGCTGGTGTGCTACTCCACTCACCATTGAAAAATGGATTTTTACTGTTAAATACATCATTGGTTGAACTTTGGAATGGGTTCTTGCTGATAATAGTATGCTCTTCTGTAATTCAAAAATATAACTTGACTTTATTTTATTACCTCTGGCAATAGAAAATTTTTAAATCACTAATTATAAAAAAAGACTGAGTTAAAAATACTTATCCCACTAACTTAACTCCCACTAACGTAATTTAGTAGCCTGATAAAAACCTTACCCATATTCTTCATATTTTGCTGTCTCAAGGCTAAGTCCAAATCAGCTAAAGCAGCATAGCGATCATCTAAAACAACAGTATAAAGACATCATTAGGTGTAAGCCAATATAGGTAATATTATTATGTATTATAGGTAATATTATCTAGCCTAAAAAAGTACAGAGAAAATATTATTTAGAAAATGTCTTATTCCATTAAGCTGTCATTCTCAATAAATCATAAATATTTAGCACACATACATAAAACAATTTTTATTAAATAATGTTTGTATTTTTTGTATCAGGCTGCCTACCCATTCCAGGGGCTATGGGCTCAATTTAAACAAAAAATTTAAACCTAAATAAATTTTTTTTGACATATTATTTACTTTAAAGTTAGTACAGAATCACGAGGAAAAATTTGAAATAATTCCTATATTTCTATAACTCACTGCTTGAAGTTGTTGTTGGTTGTTGATTGAAGTTGTTAAAAACTGGTGTTGTGAGTGGAGCTTGTGACAAAAAGTTATTGTTCATGTTATTGTTGAATTCTGCACTGTTGAAAATGTTGGCTGTTGAAAAGTCTACTGGGAAGCTAGAAATAAAACAAGGGAAAAGAGGATTAAAACTCCATAACACTTACTGAATATTACAAAGAATATTACAGAAAAGTAGATTGATTACAAAATTCACTAAGTATCTTTTACCTTTTGGGTATATTATCATATAAAAGTATTTTCTCTAAGCCATTATACATACAATTTATAGTGCCATCTACATTCAATAATTTAAACATGTGTTTTTGCTCAAGAACTTACTCTGGGACGGGAGGAGGAACTGTTGCTGCGACTGGAATAGCGGGAACATTGTTAATCAGTGGCTGAGAGAAATTATTTATTGGCCTTGCTATTTTATGACTTGCATCAGAGACAGATGTGAAATTGTTTACCACTTTGGCTGTACTGACAATGTTATTATTAGATGTGGTTTTGGACGCCTGAGGAGCAATCGATATCAAAGGAGTTGCAACTGCGCCACTCGTAAGCTTCGATTTTGATTTATTTTTTACAACTGAGCTTCCATTAGTCATAGTTGCATTGTTAAGTGGAGAATCCAGATAGTAACGTTTCTTTTCATATTTATCAGACATAAAATCTTTGACGCTTTGTTCGTCAGTAAAGTTAACACTTTCACCCTCGTACAGGCCCAACCAAACGCGCCTGCAGTAATCGTTCCCCCTCACTCTTACGAATTCTATCTCTTCCGGTGTAAAAGTAGCCATAGAAATCGATTTCACACGATGCGGTGGTGTGAGACCACGTCTGAAATAGTAAACAGTCTAAGTTAAGTAGTGGTCATTGTTTGTTGATCTAATTTATCACCAATAACGCAGAAACAATACTTACAGCATTCCAGAACATTTTGAACACACGAAGGAACCTATTGTAGTATTTACGTATGTAGGGCCTCGTTGGTTACAATCTAAACAATATTTATTTCCATTTAATGTTATAAGTTCACGTAAAATTTCCAAATTTTTATCATCTTGCTTTCGACGGTTCGCAGCCATTTTCATGCTAAAACTAAATTGCTAACTACTCGCTAAACAAACATGAATGAAATAATGAATAAAAAAATATATATTTAGTTTGACATTGACATGTGTCAAATAATTTTTGTCTATGCAAAGGTTAATGCGCAATGCAGTTTTTAACAGATGGTTATTTTTTAACCGCCGATTGCTAACGCACTCCGTTCCTAGAAAATCTGTGTCAAGCCATCATGTAGCGCTTGAAAGACTTGGTTTTCTTGGGTAACGTAGCAGCCGTAAATCAACGCTAAATAACGCGAATGTTGTTTATGTAAATAATGTAAAATCCCGTAGAGGCAGTTTTATGTACTCTCTTGCAAATATAATAATATTATACTGATAAATGATAATTAAACTGATAAAAACCAAAGTATGCTCTTAGGCCAAAAATGCAAGAGATTTTTAGTTCGTAGTTTTTTAAGTGCATAAGTAAATAAAACCATTTTTTTTTATTTTAAATGTTGGCTCACTTAAACATCTTTTAATTGTTACAAAATGTTTATTAAAGAAACGTATGAATAAATATTAACAAAAGGTTGTTGAAAGTCAGAAAGTCTATCTTTTTAAAAATACATATTATTATTACTTTTGCCTTTAAAATAGATGTCAAACATTTAGAAAATGTTTATAAAAAACACATGTCAGTCACAGTTTGGTAATAAAATAAACCAATTTCTTCACCAACTGCAACAACTATTCGATCCAATTGTTATTGTTATTATTATATATAATAAGGAAGGTATGTTATATAATAAGGAATACATGTAATTCCTGCGGTCATTTAAATTTTTTTGGTCCGAATATAAGATCAGCGTCGGGAGCACCCTTAGGGTGCTGATATTTTTGCCGCGCATGTAATCCTCTGTTGGGGTTGCCAATACCACCCCCTCCTCCCCCACTCTCTGCACTATATTCTTCTTCCTCTTGCCTTTCGGAAATGTTTAAGGTTAACCTGTTGTAACAAAGTTTAAGAAATATGAATAAAACCTTGATACTAATACAAAATCTTAGATAAAAGAGACTTAAAAATAAGTAACTCGTATATCAAATTAAGAGGCTCATAAAAGAATTATCTTCATTTTGTATATTGTTGCAAGAACTTACCTTTTTACTCTCTCCATTTCTTGTTTATCAGCTAATGCTTGTTGTTGAAGGTTGCTGGCAAGCTCTGGCGGGGCATTGAATGACTTGTATTGAGGTTTTGTTCCTTTTCTTACCATTAGAACAAACTCTACTCCTTCTTTACCTTGCTACAGTTAGGTGAAAAAAAAATAAGTGAACTAGTATAATTTAATTTTTCTATTAGTTAAAAAAATGATGAGGGTAAAAATTATGTAACATAATATAATAATAATACATTATCTTACCAATAACTGCTCATATGTCTTCTTTGTGGTCTGTCGGCATGTCATTGGTACAGCTATGTCCCTTTGCTGTGGTCTATTCTCGCGTTGTCTTTCAGCTATGTTCTCTGTGACCATTTTCTCAAAGGCACTTTCAAACTCAATATCCTCTACCTGAATAAGTAATTCTTTATTCATATTTACATATTATTCATGGTTAAATGAAGCAATGTGGATTTAATATTGCTTGAATATAGTATAAATTTGAAAACTGTACCTATTACTGAAAATACCTCTTTACTTATGAGAAAAATGAAGCATCATCAATCAAATAAATAAATAAGTGTTTACTAACAGGTTTTGATGCTGGTCGTCTTGGCTCTATGACAATGTCATCAGGTTGCACTTCAACATCATCATTGCCAGTGTTTTCAGTATTTGGGTCCTCATCGGAACTTTCGCCCATCCGCAGGTTGTCTGTTTCGTCATCAGTCTCAATAATAGTATCCAGTCCATCATGTACCTCATCATCCCCTTGATCATCGTCGTACTGTTCCTCTTCTCCCAATTCAGGATACAAAGTCTGCCTCAGTTCTTCTATCGCGTCCTTGCATTGTTGCCAACTAGTAAAGAAAGTCAACTTTGGTCGCAAACTAATGAGACACTCTTGATAAATATACTTTACATAAATAGGGAATTGATTGTCGTCATTCCAGTAAGGGTCTGAGTATTTAAACCAGTAGTAGTTTTGGAAGAATATAAGGAAATAGTCCAGCCTTTTTTTGCTTGAGCCACTGTTGAAGTAGGCACCACAGGTCTCCAACAAGGCACAAACTAGTCGTATCCTAAACACATTCTCAGGTGGATCTAATGGTGATATATTATTGTGGTCGTTAGATACACCAAATGTTATAAACGAGTAGAGAACAGTGAAAACATCGCGGGAATCGATCAGTCTATAGTTGTATAGCTCGCCTAAGTATCTGGCAGTGGCTATTCTTCTCTGATTGTATCTTGGATGTGGGTCTTCCATGGTGACACGAATTTCTTCTAAGATAGTATCAACAACTGCGGGGGCTACGGCTTCTTGCCATATAGCTAGATCTGCCGTCATACGCGCCAGCGCTCTTCTGCAACTGGCGCGGACTCTCCACCCACCAGCCAAGTGTTGGATCGCCACGGCCGCAATTTCGGGATCGTCCCAATTCAACTTACGCATCAGTCGCAATATCTTTTCCTCATTACTTTTCTGCAAGTCTTCGTGCAAAATTTTACGAATAAATTGATGCATTGGCGGCTCTTCTTCTTTAGGTTGCGCCGGAGTTTCAGGAGGACATACGTAGTAGAAAGCATTTTCAATTTGAGTTACATAACGCGAATCCAGAGCTGAAACAGCCTGCAAAAACATTAATTTTTTTAGACTCTGTTCAATTTCTTTTTAATAATAAATCTTATCATAATAAATGACAAAAAGTAATATTATGGTGATAGTAAGTATAAATATTAAGGAATTTACCTTCTTTCTCATCATTTGCTGCAGGTATATCATTGTTCTTTGATGTGTATCTGGATTACAGTACAAATATCGACCACAGGTTTCTAGAAGGTTGCAAGCCATTTCAATATGATGATGCTTAAAATCATGCAGGAGGACTTTTAGGCAGTACAAAGCTTCCCTTTTAGAGTAAAGTCCAAACTTGACTAATTCACCTATAAATCTTACAATTTTCACCTAAAAATAATGAAAGAAATAAGATTTTTTTTACGCTTCACACTCACAGCCCCACACTAGGTTTTCCTGTTGTGGGTGCCATAGACAGACACAAAGACAATCATACAAACACCCGAGAATAGAAAATTTATTCATTTAAAATTTCTGCCCCGCTGGGAATCAAACCCAGGACCCTTCGCATGGTGGATCGCTATCTAACCACTACACCACACGGGCCGTCAAAATTAGAGACAAAATTAAATACACACTCATTTTATGTGTGTAATAATGTAATAATGAAATCATTATATAGCCGCAATAAAAAAAATAGTGCTTACAATATGCATACAACATATTATTGTGACAATAAATTGGAGGGAATGCTCTCTACAATTTATTTGTATTTTGTTGACTAAATAGAAAAATCTCAATATGTCTTACCTTAGATTCAATGTTGATCTGATCCTTTTTCCGAACATGATACTTAAAATCTTGCTTCAACATTTGACACAAATCTACACATACATCTGGCAACACTGGATACAGGATTGCTGCAAATCTTGAATAGAATGGCAGCAAATCCAGCCTTGTTCTAGCAACACTGAACAGAACCCTTGTAACTTTTCTTCTGTTATTTTTTGTGTTTAAATTCAGCACAAAATCCACTGCAGCATTGTCTATAAGTTCTCTGTTTATGCAATTTGGAAGAGAATTCAAAAATGCATCGAATGCATACCTGAAAATATGGAGTTAACAATAGTTATGAATATATTTTTTTAATTTAACAATATTTATAATCACCAATAAGTAATACAAATACACTAAACATTTGTTGAATAAATGAAAAAGTAATTAATTATTTCTTTCAAGTATGTAAATAATAAGGAAAATACAAACTTATTAGAAATATTTGTTGGTTGAGCTTCTTCTTGTTCAACTTCTATAACAGCAGGAGGATCCTCGTTGTCACTAAGCTCATCATCTTTTAAATCCTCATCTAACATTTCCTCTGTTACAGTTTCAGTCTTGCTCTTAGCAGTCTTAAATGGACATAAAAAATAATAAGCACCTCCTTAAGACACTAAAATAGACAAAGTAATAATCACCAAGGCTATGCATTTTAAAAATGTGTATTGTTGAAAGTCTCTAAATATTAAAGTTTCTCTGTAGTAGAAATGTTTAGACGAGTAGCAAATATATCATTAAAATGAGATTTTATGGGATGTACAATATGAAGCTTAGGAACATTTACTGCATATTGTTAATAATAAAATGCTAAATGCATGTGTGTGATATTACATTGTGATATTTTAGCAATGCTCCAATAATGATATTGTAAAATAAAAAACCTAATTTCAAAATCTTAAACTCACTTCTTTGGGTTGATAGTTTGGCATGAATACTTTGAGATCTGGTAAGCTAGTATAGAAGGTTCTAGTGTCTTCATCCTGCCAGGGGTCAGTGCCAGCCTGCATGTTGAACTCCTCAGTACCAGTGCCAATGGTGACTGTGCCCTGTGTCTCTATAACAGCTAAGGAGAGTGTTGGCGGCTCCCCAGCTTCACCCAACTCTTCACCTAGTACCTCAGCAAAGTTTTGAGCTCCAACCAACAGTTTGTCATAAGTAGCCTGGAGCATTAAAACATAATTATTAACATTACAATAACCTATACCAATATAATAATGTACAAATTTTTTCATACAGTTGTACGTCTGTAAAATATAGAGAACTGATCTTTATGCACTATAACAATTTTGTACCTTCCTATGTTTGTGCTAAAGGATGACTTTATCTTATTTCACTTTTCATAATAATACAAATAAAATTAGAGATGATTTATATAGAGCAAATGTACCTGGTGATGTTCCAACTGATCTTTTCTCTCTTGGGAAAGTTCCCCCCTAGTATGCAGAGTCCGCTGATTAGCAACATGTAAAGCTTGCAACTGTGCTCTCTCAGCGAGCAGGTGCTTGGTCAGAGACAAGAAATAGTCCTTAAGAAGGCTCCGCACAGCAGTTTGCTTTTCTGCTGGTAGGAATGTGTTTCTTGGGATTGTTACACCTAATTTCTGTTAAAAAAATATTTAATGTAAATTCCCTTTTTATAAATTTTAATTACTCAATTCCTTGTGGAAGTATAACTGAATTATAGTTATATTTGTTAAGAATCCATATTCAATATCTAGGATAATAATTGTATATTTTAGTGATGGGCCAACTCGGAATAAACTTAACTCGAGTTAAAATCCACATAACTCGAGTTGAACTCGAGTTACGTAACTCGGGTTAACAGGTTAGAAAATGGGCATGATGATTGATGACAGTATCAACAAATGGTCAATTTTATATTTTTATGTGACAAAAAATATAAAAATCTTATGTAAATACC
>DWBH01000828.1:0-10905 GCA_018230765.1 Ernsta delagoae
AGTATGCCAAGATCGTAGCAAGTGGAAGGAGATAGTCTCTGCCTACTCCGTTGGGAACGAGGCGTGACAATATTTATGTATGTATGTTTTAAGAAGAAAAGTAAGTAACAAGTAACAACATAAAAAAACACATTGTTAATATGTATAGATATTAAGCGATATCCCATTGTTCGGTGTTGAGTTGAATCAAAGCAGCGCTAAAACTCGCCGCGGCGTGCAACAATGAATTCGTCGAGAAGACAATAGGGACAAATTGAATGTGATACAAAACGGTAAAGTCACCCACTTAGCTGTGGCTCAGAGAAACTCAAGTTTCCGTACTATTGCCCTTCACGTACAGTACACACGACGTGTGGGGGACGCGTCGCTTTTGTCGGCCGCGGATCGGTCGGCCGGTGATCGAAGGGCGGACCTTTATTTTGTTTTTGTCGTAACAGAGAAGAAAATGTAGTAGGTACATTAGTATAAAGATACCTATTCTATTTTTGTGCACACTAAATTTGGTTTCATATCAGTTTTCTTGTCTCAGGTCTGCTGGTATAAATTTAAATGTGAAACAATCAGTAGGTACCTCTGAAAATCTTTCTGGTATAATATTTCTTTAAATGTTTTTTGGTATGGCTTAAAATATTTTTAAGGTTTTTTTCTGTCACATAGTCGTCGTTGAAATATCGTCTAATATGGCACAGGGTAGGTTATTTCTATCTTTAACATCAACGAATCGTTGCTTACAATTACAAGTGTGTGGACTCCCTGAGTTGTGCGTCTGCGTGTGATATCTGGGTTTGATGCGTGTGCTAACCTCTCGGACCTCCGGAAATGACCGAAACGGTTTCTTTTCGCTTTTATAGCCCCCACATGCGATATAGTCCTTCGATTCGATTTGAATTTAATCTTATTTCGTGTCGATTTATTGTGGCAATGCTATTTTTAGTGTGTTGGTGATTATAGTACCTATCTGTAGTCGATGATATACTTAGTATGTAAAAGGAGATAAAATTAATAAAAAAAATCAACTTGCTACAGTTTGTAATGCCCGCACTTTATGCTCGGATGAAGCACTTCAGGCTCGCCCTTTTTCAAGTGATCCCGAGTCAAGAGGTCACATTTCCCTGTGTAACTACAACTCAAGAAGTAGTTTAAATCACTCGCTACGTCTCATGTCTCCACTTGACGAGCGTGAAGTGCGATCTTAATAACTGACTGTACTAAGGCATTATTATCTAAACTGTTGATAACAGACATTCTGCAATAACTTATTTTATGAATGAATAAACCGTTCACTCAGTATTTATGAGTATTGGTGGTTGATGACTCAAAAATTGATTCACGTCCTTGTTTGTTTTGTGGTCAATTTGCAACCACGCTAAAGGGAGCGAACCGTAAAATAAAATGAAGCGTTTTACAGCACAGTGCATTAATTTGAGATGGTCCCGACGGAACATGATAGGTGCGATAAAGTTCTATGAATTAGGGATGTAACGTTGATTCGACTCCGGCTTGGAACTTCCAACTGATATAACACAGTCAGTACCAACTTTGGCTTCTTAGATAGTTTTACATCGAAGCTGAGATTAAACCACACTGCAACGCTTAAGGACAAGTTTTATAGCTTATCGCTTCTCCTTGCTCTAACGAGCCTACCATCTCAGATCCCAACTGCGGTTCCATATTCAATTACCCAAAATATAGTTTGATTTCGGTTTCGGTTCCGTTAAAGCACTACCATTACATCCCTAGTCGGGACATTTACTATTTCCTCGATGCGTAGGAGTGTGTCCACGGTCGACGACGCGATGGGCCAGTTCCCAGTATTGTGTCGTTTTATTGCATCTGTGTGGGTTCCGTTGTGTTTATTATCGAAATTTGGCTGTTTCTGCTTGTCTACGGTATTGATGTTATTAGTTAACAAATAGTGTTGGCCGTTGGATTTTAAATTTTCGTCAAAAAATTCCTCCCTTTCTAGTTTTCTACTTGTCTAAAAAGCATTTTGGGACATTAGACCCGAGTGTCATAGAAACTGACAAATCATTCAAGAACAAACCGATTATTATGAAACTTAACACCCATGAAGTAAATATATACCCATGAAGTAAATATATTAACGTTCTTTAAATTGTATCTTATCGAAAACATTTTCGTTGTCTACCTACCTTACTTTGACTAAGAGAAAGATTATTATAATACGTTTTTGTTACTATTGCAGATTACCTATAGCTACTTTGAAGTCTTAAATTTCATTTGAGGGAAGAGATTCTCCATTTGGACAGACAAAACGTAATACGAAATTTTTATCAAAGAAGACGGTGGAAATTGAAGCATACTATAATGGCCAGATCGTTGTACCAAACGTACACTGAGCTAGTGTGAGTGAGTTAGCTCGTGTGTGTGTTACGCGCGGACGTGAATGAAATTGGACACCGGCGGCGCGGCGCAGGTCTTGTATTGTAGAGTTGGCGGGATTAATAACTGCTGCAGGGTTACTGCCGTCACTCGGGAGTCCGAAATCGAATCGACATTGTGTCTAGCCATATTTTTATCTCACTCACTTCCACGAATTTAGCAGTAGACAGCAATAGGTGGACTAAATGATAAAAAAGTCAAAGTCGAAGTCAAAATTTGAATTCATCTTAATGTATTTTATATACACTTAATGAACGTCAAACATGATAATAATAAATAGTAGAATAATAATATTCATCGGCTTTGGGTGCGTTTCCGGCAAAGGTGGACCGAGTATTTCCTCGGAAAAAAACTCAACAACGCACACAGCACTCAAAAGTGACATTATTTCGATTCGATTTCGAACTCGAATAGCCCCCCACTGATTTGTTGTTCCTTACAACCTCTGTGGAGAGAGATAGAGAGAGATGGATGTGTGAGAAGGGAAATGCAGCTTGGCCCGTAATGGCTACGTCCCATGATGTGCAATTGTACGCACCGTGCGCTGCATGTTTCGCCAGGCATGATGCATGGTGCGTTGGTAATGGGTTAGTGCACGATGTCTCTGGTGTTTAACTGATGGTGGACATAATAATATTCGTAAGTTGACTCGGCGAGACGTTTGTAATCTGTTAGAACATCTGTCGAATACCGACTTTAGGTGCGATTAAATTAATATAACATTTCAGTAATATGGAATTGTAATTTTCGTAGTTTTACGACTACGGGTAGATACTTCATAGGGTATTGGTTTCATCTCAGGTTCTTGTGAAACGCAAACACACGTACATATACGTACACGTAGAATTAAAACACATGTTTCTGTAAGTACCTACGTGACTCGACGGTGGTCTAAGGAAGTGGTAATTTTATTGAATCTTTCCTAGATCACAAGGGGAGAGACAAAATTCTACAAGCATATGATGCATAAAGATAGGTGAGGATGAAGATGCATCGAAGAATTTACAAAATATGACGTCTTCGTGACTTGGGACAATTTTATCTTTAACTGCTTTCCCTTCTATCGCTTTATATTCATTTTATAGGATTTAGTAGCTATATTGTATGAGTATGAAAACACATAAAAGTAAGTTTTATAATCTATTCTGTGCTGCTCCTAACATAAGATGTAGATTTCAAATGGCTAACGTACTGTAGGTAGCTTAAAATACCTTGGAAGCTCACGAATCGATTCTAGTAGACTATTTCTAGATTAACTGGTATCGCATGATCTGTACTGAAATGTATCGCCAGTGGGAATTAGCCGGTCAACAGAGAATCCAAACAGCGACCGGATGTATCAAAGCGCAGGCAGAATTTGAATGTCTGACCGTTCGTACATCCGCAGTAAAACTGTCGTCTTTGTAGTTCGGCCAATAAAACGTTACGCAAGTTGCTATTATCTGTCATGACCACGGAACACGGAGGAGGGGAGGTTATCAGGAAATGCCTTTATATTTTTCAATAGGAAAACAAGCGCGGCTACTTACAACCTTACATTAACGATTGGTCGAAATAAAACTTACAAATCAGGATAAAATTATAAATAAATGTTGCTATTCGAATGCTCACAGTGGTAAAATATGGTGAACAGCTTTAGATTACAATTGAAGGCCTTTGTATACCAATATCTGCACAAATAAATGATTTCAATTCTTATTCTTTACTACTGTGTCGTGTTACAACAATCGGTCAGCTGTGATTGTGTCGCAGAAGACGATAGCGGCTTATGCTTGACATCCGTCAAACTGTAGGATATTTCAGTCTACTTGTATCTTTTTTCTGTGGTGAAGATAAACAGGATGGCCATCGTCTGCCTTGTGTTGGCTCCAGATTACACCAAATTGTCCGCTCCATTGAAGTTTCAACGCGATGTGTCAATCAATGGCGCGAAACTAGGATCCGAAATAGATTAGCTAATCCGTTCGTTTACATACTTGATTTTATTGTTTTGGTTGTTGATATGAGAGGCAATAGTTGTGCCTTCAAATGATGTATCGCCTATTACTTCGGCGACCTCCTATCAACGTGGTGATTTTAATACAATTGTAATTTACCGCTTTTCAAGCGTTTTTCACACCTACTGCTTGCCTAACTCGATAGACTCATTTTTTTCTGGAATATGATCTAGTTCTTAACCAACAACCTCAGTAACGTTTACGTAACAAGACATTAAGTAAAACAAATCACCGTAAAATAAGGTAAAATCAGTTCCAGCAACGGAGTAGGTATTGCTCGGTCGTGGATACATTTTTTCGATTAATATAATAACTGAATGTTTATCTGCGTAACGAGACTCATTGCCGATAGTAAACTTTGCTTGCTAGTTACACGCAACATTGTCCGGGCACGCAATTTTGTAATTTCGATTTGAAATGTTTCAATTTAACTTTGTATTTGTAGCCATGATACTCTTGTGTCGACCTTCTCGTTTGTTGTACGCTTTTCCTGGAAGTAAAACTATGTGTGCCTATTCACGGATTTTCGCGATAATTTAAGCAGGACGTACTATTTCGTTTGTATTGAGTGCTGTGTTAGTAAACGCATTCGATACCACAATTCGTGTCTTGAATGATTAATTGGCAATACAGTCGACATTACGTTGTATCGTTATAGCGTCTATTATTTGCCTTGTTTCCTTAATTATGTTCTGTTCTATTCATGTGTGCACTACAGGTCGCTCTTGTCTGGTCTGCTATCGGTGTCTAAGGCTATTTGGACCTGTCTCCAGATGGTGTATGCTCCGGGCCTTCTCCGGTTGTGGGGAGAGATCCCGTTGTGGGCTATAAATGATCTAACACGATTTCAGCGTTAAGTTCGAAATTTAGATGTTCATGTCTTCCTAAATCAAAATATTATATTAAATTAAACTCCTCTTTATTTATATTTATACATTTAAAATGTAAATATTTCCAGTTATGTTATTACCATAACTCGTAGGAATGACCTATCGTGTGTTTTAATTCACCGCGTCTATCGATAATGAATGTGAAGATTAGTAAAATGTAAACAAACTTATTGATTATTCTATCTTTACTAATGACATCATCGATTGTATTATGCGCTGTGTTTTGATCGATTCCTTGAAGTATAACTTTAATTTTATTAAATCGAACTGAGTTATCACTAGAAGGCTACTGTCGGTCACGTTTCTGTCAGGCTCATTTATTGGTTGGACGTTATATAGGTATAATATACTATGCTTTACGTCCACATGACTTTCTATTGTGTTAATAATTTTCTATTCCACTATTTAATAAATAACGCTAGTCATAATGAAATTGATAACACTATCACTATTGTGTACCGTGTCAAACTTCCGTCCAATTTCCTTTGCATCATCGCATTGACAGTGAATTGCTGTAGTTGCGTTAATGTTCCACGTTTCCAAAAAAAAAGGAGAGGAATTTTATAAATGTACTTAATTGTGTTTGACATTTGGTTATGAAAAAAAATGAAAATAATCGGTTGAATTTTATAAGGTTAGCAGCTGATCTGACCCTCACAACTACGCCTGCGTCACATAAGACTATAAATTGAGTTATAAACTATCCAGTAGTAGATCGAACTGCACGCAGTATACGAAACATTTTGGGAATCTTTCATAAAATATGGATCTCAAAACTTTTAGCTAACCAAGGGCACGTGAAACGCATTTCGAGCACATTCTCGATACGATACGACCCATGAAATCGATGCCACTTTCATTCGCTTCCCAACAGCTTCCGTCGTAATTGTCACCATGCTCCATTAGCGTTGAAGTGGAACAAGTTAACGTGCATCTGTTTAACGAAGCCCAAAGGTCAGTTTAATTGACGATGGTGCGAGAAGTGATGTCTAACGTCTCGTTCCTTGAATGCTGGAAACTGGTGGACTGTATCTTCGTGGGCTTTTGGTGTTAGAATTCGGGAAACTAAGAGAATTATATTTGATTATTTTTTCCTTTTTAGTTTCTCCAATTTGATCCATAGAGAGGAGACTAAATTGTTTGGACAAGACCACAAATTTCTAATAATCCAATTATGTTAGATATAATATACATAATATCCAGATATTTTCACTTCTTCCAAGAAACGTCTAGTTTGTTGTAAAGGTCATTATAGCTATTAGTGATTCTGGAGCTACGAATAGATTTCGCAGTTGGTGCCTGATTATAATCTTATCAGAGATCAGTTACTCCATCCGCGCATACCTATTCAACGTAAAAGACATCAAGCGTTTGGTTGCGAAGTTCTCAAGATGTTACCAAACCCTCGTAAATAAGTCGTTGCCAGAATTCGTGTCGCACATCAAACTGATTGGGAAATTTCGAAAGATATGAACTTCTGAGGAAGGTCTAGCCGAGTCATTACTTGAGGCTTCGTAGAAGAGGCTAAAGATTCAACAATGGAAAGGGATAACATGCGAATACAAATTTATCATCTCAATTATGATAAAATCTTATTCGAACATAATGAAATTTTAGATTCTTTTTCTTTGCTTACCAATAAATGTTGGGTTATATTTAAGGGATTCTTCGTTCCTAACTCCTTTGACAATCGAGGAATATGACTGATGCTTCAAATCCTTCATAAAAACCCTTTTCTCATGGGTTTGTAATATCGCCATTTCTACTTGTTCTATATTTAGAGTATCCATGGATCAATTAGCTTAGATTATCTTGTCCTAAAATTGTAACCTAACAGTAGATAATTGCTACACTCCAGGGATAAATTACATAGATATTATATAGTACATAATATGGATACATTCACGTCTAGCCGCGCATTACATATTTCAAAGTCGCCATTTACAATAATCCACCGCTTGGACGCTCTTGACAGAGTATTTAGAGCGATTTTATGCTCGCAGCGCATTTAGTTTCATGCTTCCTGTTTGGGATACACTGGGTCATGGAGCACTAGGCTTCTCTTAACTTTATTATGATTTTAAATACAGGCTTTATGGTTTAGTGAAATTTGTAATTTTGCATATTCGTTTATTTACTGTTTGTCATTTGCTTTGTTTGTTGATGTGTCATTTGCTGATCGTTTTTTCGAAGGATACTAACATCCTACAGGCCAGGATTCTTCTACATTTTTAAATTTTGGACTTAAGTAATTTACGACTCTTTCGGTTAAGTTTGTTCCATTAACTATGTGACTCTAAAGCACAAATTAAGGCCCTGGTTAAATAAGGCACTAGCAACACGACGCCACAGTTCCCAAATAATTCTCGGAATTGAACAGGTGTATCCTTCGCTGGTCTTACAAAATTTCGCTTTAAAGCCGAAGCCCTTTAAGCTGCATGTACGAACGCAGGTGTCTAATTATGTTCAGCGTTTAGAGTGTATACTTATCGAACGATTATTAATTTCGCAAGATTAATCGGTTGGAAGTAATGGCTTGAAAAGGCTCCAACTAACTGCCTCGGGCCAATGCGGCGACGAAGTTTGTCTCGACACCTAATTTGTCGAAATTAATTAGTCTTAAATAAATGGAAATATTTATTCAATTAGTATCATAAAATTCCTTTACTTACGTAAAGATATAGGTATCACTGCAATCTGCTAATTTCATCACGGAAAACAAATTCCGTACTGTTTTAAGGAAGGCAGGGTAATAAAAGCGCGGTAGTAGACAAAATACTGACTCCGGCCGCTTTGCTATTAATAAGCAGTTACTGTGCTATACGGGTGATGATGATGAAAACGCCGAAAGTGGCTTTATTTAATCCCCACAAACGCCATTTTATTCTCACTCAACCCATGAATTAACACTTTACACACACAGTAGGTAAACAAATTAAAAGACGGTGTGAATGATAAGTGTAGAAAGGCAATATAAAAATAAACATTTCAGACAACTGGTAAGGTTTTAAAATTAACAAATGACTTAAATTTTAATACAACTAGATTGTTCACGAGTCACGACTGCCTACCGTCAGAAAATTCTCCATGCTGCGTTTTACAGAAACATTATTGATACATCGTAAGATATAATTATGAGAGATAACATTACATCGCTTAATTACTTCAAGTAACGTACTCAGTTCACATACGCATTTCCGTTTCCTACAAAGATCTGATGACATAATTGTTCTGCGGTAAGAGTTGGAAGGCAGACAAAAACAGATGCTTTCCGATCGTCAATCAAGCCATCCGGTTCGCGATGAGACAATAAGATAAAAAGGATGTTGACGCTTTATGTTCAGTTCTTGGAATGTATAGCGAATGAATTTGAGGTAGGCGCACAGGTCACCCTTCGCCCTTATGGGCTGATAACCGGACCTGATAAAGTTAGCAGAAAGACTGCGGAAAAGGAAGAGATTGTTCTTAATGTATGAAGAAAATGTCTGACTCTCGAGGGCTTGAACTAGAGTTGTGTGTAAGAGACGTCTGTGTTCAGAAGGATGCACCTAAAAGCTGACGGATGAATAGATACGCTTGCGGGGAACCCTTTACATAAATGAAATAGTCTTCAACTTTTAGTTATGTTGCGAAAATAAACGCGTTGCCAAATTCATATACATAGGTACCGTTCTTAGGCTTGTGATCTTTGTTTCACTGATATCCTAAAAACCAACCGAAGTCTTTTTACATTGGTGTGCTTTAAAAAAATCTCTTAAACGCTGCAAGGCGGTTGCATTAATTCCCCTCGATCACAAACCGCCGGTAGAGATATACTTGATCTTTGGTTCGCTTCGAAGAATGTCGTCATCTACTCAGGACTTGTTGCAACTCTTACGTGCCTTATAGAACCGCCTGTTGACGTCACTGTCAACCCACTACACACGCTACTTCTTGCAGAATTATGCAGACTGTGAATTAGATGTTCTGTATAATCAAATAGCGAAGTTTGGATAGATAAGACAGCAAAGGATTTTTATAAATGTCCTGGATAGCCTTCATTACAGTGGATGGAATAATCATGAATTTCTGAGTAGAATTATATGTTTATAGTTATAATAGCAATAGCAAATAAAATTCGGTAAAGGAAATTGCATTCATCACTAAATAAGATCTTACAAAAGATACTCTGCACTCTTTAAGGTAAAGAAATTCTACGTATACTAAGGTAAGCAAGTTTAAAGAGTGTTTCGTAAAGTCATAAAGCCTGAACATAATTTGTCAAGATTTTACTATCTGCTGATAATCTATTACTTGTATGTACAACGTCCACACCTTAAGTAATAAATTTTAATGCGACTACCGAGGTTCCAGTAGCCATTACAAGCTGTTTACTTTCAAGTGTCGGAATGGAAAATGTCTACAGTGAATGCTAATCCTAACTAATGTCTCTTACAAGTGTCGACGTTGTATTTGAAACTGGTGACTCGATTTGCGTTAACCTGTTTAAACGGTTTTATTGAGCTCGTCAATCTCTAGTAAGAAGTTGTTGCTCAGTTATTGCCAAATTTTGATAAAAATCTTAATGCGTATCAAGCTTAAAACAAAGGACGATTAAATATAATTACTTAGCTACTTTCAATTTTAAGATAGTGCGTGATTTAGGTGTAGGCTGCTACAATGGCATTGCCAAAGATCATTAAATCAATTATCCGAATAACGCGAAACGTTACGACTTACGCAGTTACACGGACAATGGGTAAACAAACAGTGTTTTAATAACCTTTAAGGTTATACATGATTACATACACAGTACAGTAGACACACATGCACCTCCTTTGAAACTTCAAGACTCGTTAAACTTTGATAGCTGTGTGTAAATTATGCTGCTCTTATATTATGAGCATCAGGTAGGCACGTTTGAATCCAAATATGATATCATTGCTTTTATATTCCTAAGACTTAAAATTGTAGCTAAACATAGACAGAGACCAATAATCAATTTGAGCGAAAGTAGAAGCAATATTTCATATTTACTCAACTCAAGATAAGTTTTTATTACTATCTAATGTTGAATACTAAAATCGGTGAGCACTGAGCACTTAGTTTGGTGTTCTGCGTGCGTGCCACTTTAATATTTCGGTAACAGTAAAAATATACGTCAAATCAGGCGAGCGGGCATAACGGCCTTGCCAATCTTGCGATCTTCGCTATGATTAAATTTAAGAAAAAAAAAGTCGTCCGCGTTTCGATGTCATGTCATTATTATTTCATTCCCCCGCAATGACTCATGCCGCGCGGACGTCTTTCCTGCTACGTTCCGCTCGGCCAGCTTGGCGGGTTATCGCGATAATGTTTGTTTTTATTTTTGTTCAACTTATTGTTGCTAACGGACTCTCTGGAGTGTTATTATGGCGATTGTAATGCAAATTAATGGGTTGTACTTAGTTTCGGTCAACACTTGGTCAAGAACGTTTTAAGCTAAAACGCCTATTCTGTTTCGTTTTTTAGATAACGGAATTTCAATAAATATACTTCTTATATCTCTTCTATTTACTACTTCAACGTACATATTTGAATAACGATAAAATTTTCTGAATCTGAAGATGTCCTAATGGCTTCAATTTGTATAAAAT
>DWBH01000829.1:0-10902 GCA_018230765.1 Ernsta delagoae
ATGGAGAAAAGTAATGTCAAAGTAGTGAAAAGTTTCGGTATGGTTTTTAATCCATCGGTTTGCATGAAATAAGTTTTTTTGTACCATGTGTATTTTTTGGCATAGTTAAATTATTAATGTCCATTCTGCTCAACTCGTGTGCTACAGTGGTCATCATAGCAGATTGGGCATAGACAAATATGTTTTTCAATGATAATACAGATGGATATTATGAATCATAATTTTCTAAAGTGATAAAATTATTCAAATAATTTATCAATATTTAAAGAGGTTTCTTTAATCATTGTGTGAAACCTTAAAATTCTGTGATGTTTTTAAAAGAGAACGTTTTTTATTTTTGTATTTGGAAAGTTTAATTTCACTACCTCAATTAAAAAATGCGTCGTAATATTTTATGTATGTAGGTAGGAACCTGAGTATGTTTTTATGAATTTTGAAGATAACATTAAAATGTAAGAATTGTATAGGTATCTGTGTAACAATTCGCATCATTGTAAGATGCAAATCCTCGTGACTGTTTATTATCTTATCAAAGTTAACACAAAAGCAATTGAAAAAATATTTTTCTCACGTCCATTCAAGTACCTATCGTTGCGGCGAAAGTACTAGATCGATTAGGTACAGTGCTTTTCGGTTGTATTCCAACACTAGAAAGTGGACCTCAAAGATGAATTAAATTGATATCACCAAAAAAGGCATCACTGAATAACTAGTATAGCCGGCCTACGTTTTAGGAACTTGAATTTAGATTTGTCTTTCTACAACTAACGATTTAAATGCCTAAATAGATACGAAGTAAAATTTCTTATTTGCATTTTTATAAAAATAATTTAGGATAATTTTTAATATCATAACACGTACCTGTATATTTTTTATAGTTATTTGTGTGGAATGAAAGATTGTTGAATTTCAACTGTAACTATTAATGCTATTAACAATAAATACTTACCTACCTATCTGTTGACAGTAGATATAGGTACTATAACTAATTAAATGCGTTAAATTTTATGAAAATTTAAATAAAAATTATGTAAGTAATACAATAATCATTATTTTTGTTTTGTTTTCAACTATCTTTATTCAGATAACAGAGAACTGCTTTATAGTTATGGAGATACAGCTAACGCCTGCGCAAATACATTATTTACGATGTCAATACACTTGTTGCTTTTTAATTATCTCGTTTGCCACTTTAAGTCACTGGGAATTTCTTTTCTATAAAGTCAAACTAGTACGCATCAGGGTGTGACGTGAATGAATGGTAATAAACTGCCACATTTTTTTTAAGCAATGTCTACGAAGTGCTTTAAGTATTATTGGACTGATTTATTAAGGACTTATTTTCTAATTTATGAAGATTGTAAAACAGACCTTAAGGTATTAGTAAATCCCAAGTAACCCGTCAGATAAATTAAACAGCGGTTAGCTTATTTGTGTCCTTATAGATTGTAAAGGGCCTTGTCAACAATAGTAATTTACTTAAACGTATATCAACACTACCTATTCGAATATTAGGTTCCTTAATATTCATTATTCTAAAATAAATATTAGACAATATCAAGAATGTTCTCTGTTATGTCCAGTTAAAAGGCCTAAGCAAAGTTTCATTTCAGAGTACATTATACTAGCGCTGTAGGTGTATTAGAGCACAGAGCTATCTCGACGTTATAACAATTTTACAATATACAGGCGCTACGTGCTGGCTTATAAAGAATTCAGTTGGTTCTTCTACTCCATATTCCCGTAATAGTTGTTAAATTATCCATTACTTAATCAAGCTTATTATGCCACTCTAGGGCGTACTTTGAGTACTAAGTGCTTCATTAGTAATGAATTTATTCTATACTCAGAAAGCTTTTTCATTCCCTAGAGTAGAAGCATCTTCGATAAGTAAAGTAGGGACCTATTATATTTTACGTATTTCATTGTAGGATTCTAACTTATAACATTGTTTTTAGCACATAAAAGCTTAACGTGTGGCTTGCCAATCAAGTGTGGATAGATTAATTTGCATAATTAAAAGAACTTCTTCGACAACGAACCCATGCAACGTCTGAGCAATCTCTGCACGAAATGATCTTATTTACATTTACATCTCTTCAATGTTTAATAATGAATGCACTGCTTGTGCAAGATATTACATACACAAAATTTCTGAAGAAAAACTTAATGGCTTATCCACCAAGAGAAAAATATTAATGAAAATCCTGTTAAACAAAATGATTATTGCATTAGGTACGGTACACATCTGCCTGTAATGATATCTACAAGTCAGTGAAAAGACGATTGACTTGGTATCTATCCTAAAAGATATATCTCATAAGGACTTGCTGTCTTATATTAAAGATGTGATACTAAGATAACCTTTACTTAGCCCTCGACATATATTTTGGGCGCAACAAAACAATTACGTGAAATCGCTTGATTTGAAACAAGGTCAACAAAAAAATTAGACGCCTGTTCAATTATTATGAGATATCAATTAATTATTGACAAAAAGTGGAGTTTTTTAATCAATTCGGTGTAATCAATTAGTCAAGTTCATTAGAGACTAATATTTGCGAACAAAAAATAAATCGAATTATCTGCTTCGTTTATTCATACATTTATAGTGCCAGAAGTGGAATAAAGATTTAGATTTTCAGACAGATAGGTATTTTATTAAATACACTATTAAAAGCCTAAAAGAAATTGTAATAGCATAGGAAATGTCTAGATTGTTATTAGAAATGGTAGAAAACGTGTCGTTTATAGCTGGTTGCGCAAACCGCCCCACTGTTGTCTCCAATCAAGTGGAAAACAAGGTCTCCGGTCGACTTATTGTATTTAGCAGTCGTGTTCTCATTGGGAATGTTTAAAACAATACCACAGGAAGGAAACTTAGGGTACGGACCTCAAAACTTGTACGAAAATTAGCACAATCCCGCACACAAAGACGTCGCTTCGTTCCACCGAATTTAAATTCACTATAAATAAACGATGCAATTCTCAGATGACAGCAGTCGCAAAGTGTCAGTTAGCAATCAATAAGATGTTGACCACATCGTTCACATTCGGTCTAGTGTTGTTCTCGGTGACGCAAGCAACACAAATAGTGGAACTATCGGATGAGAAGACGCCCTACGATTACGTCAAGGAACGCTTGGACGCAATCGGCTCGGACCCAAAAACTGGACTGCCGTTATCTAACTCTTACGAAGTGGAAGAAAGTGAGGATTACCCCGACCAGAGAGGAGCTGCATCGACCGTCCTGAACACAGTCACCGGTGTTGGAGGCATTGGATATGGTCAGGGCTTAGGATTTGGTACACTTGGAAATCTCGGTGTGAACCAGGGTATAGGCATCGGTCAAGGATTAGGACTAGGCCTCGGCGGTGTCGGTGGAATAGGAGTAGGTGGCCTGGGTGGAGCTGGCATAGGCCTCGGTGGTGTCAATGGAGCTGGTGGTGTAGGAATTGCGAATGGAGTTGGGTTAATCAATCCGGCTCTAGGTGGCATTGGAGTAGGTGGAATCGGAGTGGGAGGCATCGGGCTAGGAAATGGCCTTTTGTACCATCCTCTCATAGGTTCACAAGTTGGCGGTGGCTATGTCGACAAACAAGCGTACGATGCTGCTCAGAAGAAAGGTGCCGATCAAAATGTTGAGAAGGTTGAAAAGAAAGTAGAAGAGGAAGCCAAACATGGACAAGAAGGATTCCAACAAGCGGCTGCAGCGGCTAAAGAAGCGAAAGGGGAGTCAAGCTTTTACAAAGATGAAGAAGCAAAGAAGAAAGCTGCCGGTGATGAAAAATTTTACGAAGGTGGCCAGAACTTCAACAAACATGGTATGTAGATTTTGCTAATCTTCCTTGTAAAGTAAATCCACTTTATTCAATACTTATAAATGTGACGTAGATAATTCACGTAAAGAAATTGTAGTAATTTTATTTATATTAGATCAATATTACATTTTTAAACACATAGGTAATTCAATATTGACGGTGACTATTATACAAATTGCATAGAACTTATGTAATAGGTTTATATAATAAACGTACCTAAAAAATATTACCAACTCCTTGGTGAAGGAAACATCGCATACATAAGAAATCAAAGTAGATATGTATGTAAAATTTAATTTATGTAATTTCCAGGTGCCAACGAAGAGCAGCTAAAAAAAGCAAAGAGTCATAAAAAGGGTTACGTGAACAAAGGCTTCAAGACATCCAGCAGTAAGAATGAGGAAGAGAAATCCGAAAGCTTCTACGACGAGGCTCATGATGAAGCGGACCACAAGATCGCTGGACAAAATGCTGGAAGCTTCGGCGAAAAGGCACAACAAGGGTTCAAGGGAGCTCATGAAGAAAAAATACTGGATGCCAATGCTCAAGGCAAGGAAGGGCACCATGTATCTGAACAGAAGATTGATGACGCAAAGGCCAATAAGGTAAGTGATTTGCACGAAATTTGCTTCCATATTTATTTGATTGATTAATACCTATCTATCTCTGCACTAGTTTACCTCTTGAAAACATTATAATACTTCTTACTGCTATGGACAATACAAACGAAAATTAAATACTTATTCAACTTTTCAAATCCATAAGTCTTTCCGCTTACTAAGAGTAAGCGATTATATACAGCTGTATAACGAATTAATTTTGTATTAATGTAAGCAAAGGGGTGGATTGGAATAAGCTGACAAGTCTGGCTGTAATTAGAATTACAAGGCCTTGCTTGTAAGCCAATTGATTATGCATGACGTTGTATGAATTATTACCGAAATAATTTGCTCTGTTTAATCGCGTAGAGAGTTTAAACGCACAAACCAAGGAAAGGTGGTTCAGAATAATCACTTCAAATTAATTTCATAATGGAATATTAATCAAGAAAGGAATAGTATTTCAACGACGATGTCATAGGCAAATATTACGTACTTAGATAAAAAGTTCTCAAACATGCCAGTGATACGTTCTTAATTTTTTTAGATTTTAAATCCCATATCTATAATAAAATGCTGTGCAGTTTTTTTTCTATCCACGTTATCAAAATTCTTCTAGCTTAAGAGTTAAGGGTCATCTTTTTACTTATATCTTATCTACCCTTTTATTATACCCCTTTAAGTTAGTTTAATATTTGATTTACATAGTTTATTGGTTTTTGTACAGCGCATTTTATTCAGTTTTTAACACAGTTCCAATGGCGAGGTTCAACATTGTTATGTCCATAGACCTATAGAGAGCGTTTGATTACTGAACCGTATCGATGTCTCTATTGTACGGACGTCTGACTGTTTTGCAATTTGCTCTAGTCTAGTACATGAAGTATACAATATTTATAAGATTATTTTGTTCTATCTGAAGAAGAAAACCTGGGTTTGATATACTCAACGAAATCGGAAAGTCATTAACTCTTCAATGACCATTAAAAAACGACACTCAATTTCCAAATTTATTTTTATTTTTAATATAAAATTTACATCAAAGGTTCTGCATTTATCGGACGATAAACGTTACGAACGAAACTTTTAGCTCGAAATTGGGATTTGTTTAAGGAATTAAAACTACATGAAATGAAATTTTACATTTAAAAAAAATTCCCCACTTGAATTATTGCTACGAGGTAGATGTCTAAGTCCTCAATAATAAAACGTGTCTCTAGAGACATCCAAAAATTCCATTACGGAAATAACCTCAAAATTTTTGTCACCAGGGCGAATTCCTGCAAAAGGGCTACAAGGGTGCCGCTGAGGAGCTGGAGAAGTTCAACAACCTAGGAGCTCATGCTGTCCACGGACACCAGGAGGCTACTGGCGGGTACCAGCAGAACAAAGGCATCTTGCCCATACATTGACCATTGACCACACATAGCACACTTTGATACTGACCTGGATTTCGACGACGTGAATATACTCGTGATGATATGAAGTTGTTTTCTTTTTAACCTCCATTTGCTCCTAGTTTCGCCTACCTACTCAACGCTTCTCAACAAATCACCAACCAACTATTTTCTCTCAATATATTACCTTACTTACTGCTCTGTTAGGTACTTAAAAGATTATACAAACTTTTTTGCATTTATAATTGTTATTAGATTATCGGAATGGTTACATTTCAATGATCTTATTAAGCGTCAGAAGTTGTAAAATGAACTCGCGACCTGGACTGCAGAGCGGAACACCAGCATAGCAGGGTCTTTAACTTTGGACATTATATTCTCCAGAACACATACTTCTCATATCAATTATGGTTATTGTTAGAAAAAATGTTTGCTTTTCATGGGGGTTAGTTAGCTTATCACTTAGCGATTTATGGAAAAAACAATTTTTATTTGAAAAATATTTATTGAACAAATTTTAACTCTACAAGCATGCAAATCTTGAAATACAATTACGACATCAACTAAAAAATTAAACATAAAATCATACTTTTTATTAAAACAATCAACGTAAAGTGAAATTATTCTTATATTTATTTAGAGTGCACTTGCGTGTGTAACCGTTACAGTATAAGATACCGGGAGATCCTTCCCAGGGGCTGTTGGATGAGTAGCCTTCGTCACTATTTTGACTAAACCTACAAAAAAATTACCGGTTAAAATTAAATAGATTAAGGCCCATATTAATAAACGGAACTTAAGATTGAGAACTTTAATTGAACCCAAATCTTACATTTAGCTGGACAATGTAACCAGCCCAAAATTGAAAAAAAAAACCCTTGAAAAGGGATAACTTTTGAAAGATAAAGAATAAAAACAAAATAATGTATTAAAGAAATTGCATATTATTATCGATTTTAGAGTCTGTTCTCAATATCGCTATCCGTTACGTCAAAGAAGTTGCTACAAGTTAAAATAACCAAATTGATAAACTAAGTAGTCGATGTACACACTTAAAAATAGTATAGGTACCTACATAAAGATAATAAACATTGATTGGAGCATCTATCATTGTTTATCTTCAAATTCTTGACTCGCATAATATCTCTATAAGGAAAACTGTTTGAATAATTCGATTCGAATGTGAGCAACAAGCTGGTATTTTACATGATATGATGGAATTCGCAAGGCATCCTCGCCAGCTGGCATGTTCAGACCATGGATTTGGGGAAACAGATACCATTACAGATTCTTTAAGAAATAGTTGTACCCGGCGGACTCGGGGGTCGGTGGTGTGAACACAGTTGACGAAATCCTGTTTGACGTACTGGAATTTGATTTCTGAAATGACATATTATTATTATACCTATTATATCTTCTTAGTATACAAAAATTTCATGTCTCGACGTCTTATGCTCTGTACCGTTTGATTCAGCCTAAGATTAAGACATAAGATAGATCTTTTCATTTCATAGTCATAGTAGTACAGCAGACGACGTTATAAGAGTCAGGTAGTGCACCATCGACTCGGACCACGGTCCGAGTTAATAGCAGTCCGAGTTGACAGAACCCTTATATAAAGAGGCTACTCATAAAACTGATAAGTTCGTCCCTACAGATGGTGAAATATAGCGAAACAAATCTTTTTATATAAAAAAAAGTTCGTGTTTGTCGTTGAACTCCTCTTAAACATCTGGGCAATTTTGATGTGTGTTTAAGTGGGTCCAAGAACGTTTTAGATTCAGAATTGAGCCCGATAGGTGGCGCTGGTGTCGGTATATCAACAAACATTCTAAGGCGGTACAAATTTCGCCAGTTTTAGTAGCAAAATTATAATTAGGTAGGTAATTGTACGGAAAAAAGGTAATGTCATGTTATCAATGTGACTCTTACTAAAAATATTATTTCAGACTCATAAAATCATTTGTTAGATGGAATAACTAATGGTCAATAACTAACATACACTACCTACATAATAATACAGTTTCAAATACGTGCTCATAAGTTATTGAAAGACGTTTAGTGTTATTCGAGTGAATTTAATTAATTATTTTGCGATTGACTGACGCACAATTTGGATTACGTTAAATCCCTATACAGCTTTTACTAATAAATAACAACCAAATAATCTCTTGCGTGTTTGTGATATTAATAGCTTCAATAATATCTACTTAATATCGCCTAAATTAATACTGTTCACAGACACAGAGCCTTATATCATACGAATTATTCAAGCATAAGTGAAATAATACGTATGAAGGTAATTAATTGTTTATTGAAGTGAAATTCTAATGGAAATTGGAAGATCCATATCAATTCATTGCTCAGCGGTTCGGAATATTCAGTATATCAAATACTACTAAGTACCTAATATTAGTTCTGAGAATTCTGACATATTAGATAATACATACAAACATGTAGGTTATAAGCATTTAATTCTCAATGAATTACAAATAAAATAACATACAATATTTTATACATAACTAGCTAAACCAGGCGAACTTCGTACCGCCTTAGAATTTTTGTTGAAATACCGACAGCAGCGCCACCTACCGAGTCCGATTGTGAATCTAAACCATTCTTGAATCCACTGGAACAAACTTGCAAAGTTTTATCAAAGTCGTTCCACCCATTTAAGAGTTCAATGACTAACACACTTACAGATCTTTGATATATTAAAATCTCTAGGTCTTGAAAGATAGGTACCTGATCAAAAAGATATTTTAATTCTTTATACCACAAAATGCCTTTTATTAAAAATTAAACAAAACAGTTATAATACCTGACTAAGGATGCTTGTGTTAGCCGATCTCTGCTTGCTCACCCTCATAGGGGTCACCAGACTCGACTGATACGGTTGCTGTGACGATAATACACGTATCACAGTTATTACTTTATATTGTAAAGAAAACGTTATCAGCAGTACTGATTATAATTGGAAATACCCTATGAATACTTTGGGAATAACCTGACAAATAGTTACATATAATATGCCTACGTCACACAGTAAATCTGTTTGAACTTTGGCCCATATTTAATAAAATGAAGTTCAAATTGAAATCAATCTTGAATTTGAACAAAACAATCAATCAGTAGATCTGTATTTTAAATTTGAATTACACAAAGAAATAAAGCCAATTTTTTTATTGCAATATATTGTAGGAATCTACAACGAAGAGTCCACAAAGTAAGCACAATCATTAGACTTACATTATAGGATGAACTCTAACTTTTTTTTCATACTAAAAACCAACGTAAACAGCACAGAGTAAGCACAATAGACTCACTGACTCACAACAACAGACTCACTTTATAGGGTGTAGGTACTCTAAATTTTTTTAACAGTAAAAATCTATAAAGTGTCCACATATAGGTAATAAGCAATCGTTAACTCACATTATAGGGCGTACTCTAGCTTTTTTTAACATAAAAATCTATAGAATCCATAGAGTATAAGCAACCTTAACTCACATTATAGGGCGTGCTCTTAGCCGGCCGCTTGTACGCGGGGGTGGTTTGAACGAAGCTGGGGGACAAATGACTCCCCGGCGAGATGGGAACGTTGAATGGGGATACTTGTTCTGTTGATAAAATTGGACGCGATGAGAATTTTTAATCAAGCGAATGCGGGCATTTATCTTGATGACAATATTAGCTTTTCACTTTCCCGCGCGGATAAGATAATGGATTCGGTTTTTATAGCTTGCTGTTAATTGTTATGTGCTTGGACTTTGTAAGTGCTTAATCGACTTTGTCTAAGAGTTTTATTTGTAGTAAGTAAATGAGTAAGTAATGAATTCGATGATGATTCAGGCTCGCTATGGATGTATAAAAGAACGCGATATCTAATTCTGTTCTTTGTACATGTACTATAAGAAGTATAAGAACTCTGTCAACACTAATAACATTTTAGATAATAGCGAAAACCAATCTAGCATTTCTGCACTTTGCTTAGAGTTTGTTATTTAGGAATATCACTGCTTTTAACTAAATTGATCTCTTTATTTAACTGGTTTATACCCGCGTTCGTGAGAAGAAGACGGGCAGAAGATAAACAAGGGAGAAATCATTCTTTGTTAAGCTATTTCTGAGATTAGCGCGTACAAACGTACAGATAAACAAACAAAAAAATTTAAATCATAGATTTGTGTTCAGTTGCCTTTATAAAGCCCCCTAGTAGGTAATTGTTTTTCTCGAATATCCTCAACGATCAGACACGGCTTAGTTACAGATTTATTTATAAGATTAGTAAAGATGTGCGAGGGTCAGAAAATTGATCACAAATACAACAAAACTCACTGGATTGGTTCAACTGAGACTCGAGGTTCTTTATTATCTTCTGGTACTCTTTGAGTTGTCTGTGTTGTTTCTGGCAGAGTTCCGTCATTCGTTTCAACTCTATTCTTGCTGCGTAAAACTTCTTTGTCTAGGATAATTTAGATAAATAATCAACTTTACTTACAAACATTTAAATGAATAGGGCCAACTTTCCTCAATTTTAGTTTAGTAGTAGATACCTAATCTTAGTAGAATATAGAGTATTGGCCCTTTTCCCACTACTGGGCGGGTATCTCCCTACAACTGAGAAAGGCCTGGAGCTTACTCCACCATGCTTCAAAGGGGTTTGATGAAGACAGTTTAATTGCTAACGGAAACCGTAGTAGCAAGAAAATAAATAGGTACCTAATCGCATAAGTGTACCAAACCGAGTAGGTACTTACAAATACTTTCATTTTCGAATTCATTATGCAGATACGTAGCTACTTAAACGACTGTGGGTAGGTACTTACATAACGGATAGTTAATTAACTTCAAATAAGAAACATAACACACTATTTAATAATAATACTAATACATCTATAACTACACGTTAATTAGGTGCCAATAGGTTGCGTGTTATACTTTCTCTTTGAACCTACTTAAGTACATACATACATATGGTACGGTGATGAATTTAAATAAATAAATAAATAAATAAATAAAATATTGTCACGCCTCGTTCCCAACGGAGTAGGCAGAGACTATCTCTTTCCACTTGCTACGATC
>DWBH01000830.1:0-10900 GCA_018230765.1 Ernsta delagoae
ACATACATATTGTCACGCCTCGTTCCCAACGGAGTAGGCAGAGACCACCTCCTTCCACTTGCTACGATCTTGGCATACTCCTATAAGTTAAGTGTTGTTTTTTTATGTTTTTTTGTCACCTTTCGCGCTGATTTTCCGTTTGCTTGGTCCACTGGAGCTGAACGTGTCGGAAGCATTTTGTCTCTGATTTTCGATTGAATTTAAAATATTTGTCATTGTAACTGTAGCTGATTTTAATATATGACTAGACCTAGATGAAGGACCTAGACACCAACTGCGGTAATTGAAAAAACTGATTTTCAGAAAGTGCCAGTAATTTGTTATTATTTTCTTGGATGCAGTATGAAAGCAGGCGGCGAATAAATTACAAGTTAACGAATTTTAATTTTTTTTACTTTGATTAATTCTGTAATTGAATTCACTTGAATCTTTATGTTAACGTGGCTTTCGATCGATATAGTATCTACCTCCTATATACTATAAAAAAGAGTTATGTGAATTCCATAATGATAAATTACTCGTAACTTTAAGTGGTTGTCAATGTCCCTATGATTGTACGCCGCTCCTGTTGCGATCGGACGCGTGTATCGCTGGATGGTCTGTTTAACATCGATGTCGCTTCAGTAAATGCAAATGGGGATATCGCTGTCGTGTCGTGCCTAAATCCGAACACATCGAACCAACAATTATACAATCAGTTGCATTAGCCGTTGCAGCTGGTAAGGTGCCCACGGTGCTCAGATTTGCGCAAGCGAAAGTAGGCGTTAACCACTTGACACTTGAACCAAAGCAACTTTCGTAGACGTTGACCTTGTGGGTGGTTGGAAAGTTGGATTCAGCTTAGAGGATATATTGAAATTTAATTAAAATCAAGTATAACTGTAATGGTACTTGCTTTTTACTCATAATGATTTTAAGAAATATTAAACAGTAAATATCAGAGCACCCGATGAAGGATATATCCATCCCGATGGTGGGACACCACCGGCACCGTACCGTTTAGTGGAGAACGAGCGCTTCCTCGCGCTCCCTGAGACCAAATGTGAATTGTACGGTACGCAGAAAACCAAAGATTAAAAGAGCATCAAGTACAATGTAAAAGCCAGAAATTCTTTCCTTTTCATAACATTCCAGACATAACAAAAAACCTGCTGCAAACGTTTTTTGTCTGTGATTCCGGGTTTGTAGACGTAATTTCCTTCGTAATTAAAAGTTTTCCTGGTCTTAATGAGTACAAGAATTTTTTTGGTGAAACTGTATTCTAAACCACTTTTCATTTTAACGTAAATTGATGGCAAAATCTGAAATTTAGCCAGTTCCGTGACAAAGTTCATGAAATTACCTTCTCATTATTCAATTTAGTTTGACAAATCGTCGAAATGCTTGTGACAGATGGTTCCTAAAGTGAATAATAGCGCTTAGTTCAGGCGTGAAACTTATGGTCATTGCCAAAATATTTTACGTTTTTATTTAAAATTCAATTTTGCTCACACCATTACACATCAATCAGGTCGGACGGTCAAAATCAGAATTTTCATAGTAGACGTTTTCGTTTCACGTTAAACGCCGATAAACTATCCATATTGAAATTCATAAGCACAAAATTGTACCGACCGCGACCGTCCCAAAAGTAATCCTAGAAGTAATGAATGAAGTAAAACGCCCTGGAACATTCGATTATTCTATACTCTTACAACATTAGCGTAGTACCGATAGTGTAATGAATGAAAGCGTGTTCGCGTAAAATGACGTAGCATTCGATAGAGGAGCTTGTTGGCCTCGGGCCAAGCCCCCCGATTGTTACTTCATCCCCGGCACTCGGTTTTACGATAATGGCCGTCATGTAACATATGAGTGAGTGTCGTGAGCTTACAGAGTTGTTTTGAGTTTGTCATTTTTTACGATCACGTGTTGATCTTCATCATGCAAATATAGTTTGATATGTTACATGCCTTATAGGTTGTTATAAGATTTTGCGATATCTTTTTTTAGAATAAAACGCCTGTGAAGAAAAAATATAACAATACAAACGACAAGAATTTTATTAATTCTTTTCAAACAACTCAAACTCATTTCCTTACGAAGCATCCTTAGGTATCTGTGATTAATAGCTGCGATTGAATTAATAAAGATTCTAAATATAGCCTAACTCCGTTCAATTCATATTCAATATCGTCCCTTTGTTTGTCGGCATCATCAATTTCTCTACTGTCTTAGTAATAACTTTATTATCAGATCTAAGGTGATTCAGAATCTCTTTTGTTGTGATAAATTTGGACAAATTTTCCTTTAAGTTTAGTGTTGTACTTACTCTCTTCAGTATAATAACACCGTAATCTTTTTGATGCATCTTATCCGCAGATAACCTTTGGGCGATTTCAAATAATATCTTTTTAAATTTCGTTTCGAGTTTATCGGCTGCTTATGACTAGGCTTCAATGCCGCGAGGCATTGTTGTGAGATAATCATCTCTTAATTTAGTCTCTACAATAACCTTAGTGACTATGCAAGTACTAAGTATGGGTAATTACGTTCTGTTTATGCGTAGATACGACTCTAGTCCTTGCTGCTTCGCATTAAGTACCATCATTCTCACATCCTCGTCGTGTTTATGGCTTTGACATTTCTGGTGTGCAAATATCAACTTTATTGCTCTCTTAATAAACTTCTTCATATTGACTAGTTTTGCATCGGGCGGAAGTTATGCTCATACTACATTGGGTATACCTCCGCAATTATGTATTGTCTTGGCTTTGTGCCAATACTCCTATCTATACGAGTCCTTTCGTGTTATTAGTCAATGTTGAGTTTCATTTCAGTAATGTGCGTTTAGTACCTAGTCTTTCCAGGATGATTTCTAAAAAGATATCAAGTTTAAGTTGAATCTAGTTGTGTCTTTATGAAGCAGTTCTAAACATATTCTTTTTAATTTTAAATTATATTTATTTCAAATACAACTGAACTGGTTTACCAAGTGTGAATTCTTCAGAAATATATTATAAATATTGCAGTGTTCCTGTTTTCCTATAGTTCGTTGTAAAGTTCCTTATATATTAATTAAACTCAAAATAAAAATATCTGAAATAACAGCTCATTAATTAATGTCTTTAAGCTAGTGCTCTGGATCTTTTTACTTTTTAACTTTAATACGTGAGAATTTTTGCACCAAGAGTCAATAGATAATTGCGTATCGTACAATGTTCCTACCTACCTATACTCACATGGCATTAAAGGCGCCCTAAAATGATTAATTTTTCGGTTTGAATAATTATTACTTAATTATATTATGTCGCTTTTATGTTCGCGGCTTTTCATTTCTTACACGTTGTGTTATTTTGTGAAAATGTAGAGTATAATGAGAACCTAGCTCATATACACGGTTAATGAAACGTTATTTCTTTCAGTTTTCATTTTAATATAAATTCCGAGAAAATGTTATTATTCGCCAGGGCCAGAGGCTAAGTAAAGGTTGGAGCTACAAAATTCTTTATCAAAGGAATTTAAAGGAGCTGTATGTAATTAGGAGCATAGTAAAGAAAGTGTTTTCGGAATTTTGATAATATTCAATGCCCATTGCCGGGCATTCTGGAGCAAGTGTATATATTTACTTAAAAGGATGTCCCAAATATGTACAAATGTAACTAGCTGTTTGGAAATAAAATATTTTTCATTTCATTTTCATTGTACTTTCGCCTTTCTTCGACATTGGAAACTTTTTATTTCATGCTGAAAACGTCTAAATATTACCCATAACTTTACTTTGTATGTACCACATCTGATGCAATAAATCATTTCATTTCATTTCTTACAAATTCAATCATAGTTAAGTTGGGTTGTCAATGTTTTAGTTCGTATAGAAATGTCCATAGAGAATTGCGATTACTATTATAATGCTCATACCAGTATACAGTAAAGGGGTGAGTGATCGTGTAAAGCCTTCACAGTAGACGGGTGCTACGTAATCAGATTTAAATGCATCGACAGCGTCCGTTGCAGGTGCGCGCTGTGAGTCTGCCAACGCGCTGCATCATTTATCTGCATTCGCTATTATTGCAAGCGGTTTTTTTCATTGGCATTTTCTTTGTGTTCATTATGATTAATGTTCTATTTAAATTTATAAATTAAAAATTGTTTGCACTTATGGATTTGGCAATTAGTATAATTGTATTATGTATTCTTCTACTGAAGTCCTTTTATTTAATACTCATATTTTTGTTCTGTTTTGATTTTGATCATTACATTCTTACCATATACTTTTAGTACTATCAGAAATTTATTGAGTTAACAAACGTGTAGCCTCCTAGATACCTTATATAAACATGTTTCTATTCCATGTAGTTTCTGCATTCTTCTCGCGTTTGCATCGTTTATTAGCATTCACGGTGATTTGCTGTAGTGTTGTGTATCTTTTGTTTATTTTTACATCGAAGGCTCTTGTGTCGTCTGATTCTATTTTCGTTCCCTTGTGACTTGCATGATAGATAACGTTAACGTTTATCTTGTTCTATTTTTGACTTTTTACAGCTCTGATTATTCCTTTACTTAACTCTTCTGATACAAATACAGTAAGTAGGTAAATTATTCTATAAATAATTAAAACATTAGAGTGCATCGATAATAGCTAAAAAGCCTGGCTTGGCACATGATAGTATTAATAGAATTTTAACCAATGTATATTCTTCAACTTTCTTTGTTCTGGAGTCTGAAAACCTATGCACGCCACCGTAGTATATAGTTATGGGCACATAAAAGTCAATGTTCTTACAAATTCACCCCGTTGTTTGCTGTCTAGAAATCTGAAGCAGCTTACTGTTGCGAGAGTATTGCAAACGAGTCGCATGTAATTAGTTCTCCCCTGTCCTTATTATTCGCAGGCACCTTCGTGTACGTTTTAGTTTTTACTTAATATGCCTGAAATACTTGTTTTTCTATATTTTGTCCAGCCAGTTCAAAGATCATATTCAATTAAGTATTGAAATCTCCAAATAAGAATCAACGCTTGTAATTATAATAATGTGCTACGCAGATATCTGTTTATGTCATAATCTATACCAAATAAAAGTTCGAGTTCGAAATCGAAAATCTGATATTGGCAGCTTTATAGATTAGCTCGATTAAATAAGCATTTTTTTTAACTTCACTGCCTTGTATTGTATGGCTCATTTCCCATTAGCGTAAACGGTTGCTGCCTTTAAGCTTTTATGTATTGTTCCACACCCGTACCGTCGTCATTAGTTAGAATAGTAATCAGTCGTCTATGCTTAGGTACTTCTTACTTCCCCACTGTAAATGAACGCGAACACTATTTTAATTGCCCTTTCTAACGTTCTCTCTTTCCATTTAAAAAAAAATTGTTATGGCAGGGCTGAATCCTTGAATGATTCGCTGGAGACTACCTACTGCGGAGTGCGGAGAGTTCCGAGCGTTCCATAGAACGGACGGGTTATTGTACTGGGATTAAATTTTAATAGCTTTGATGCTGCAGATGGCCGCATAGTTTCTCCTCAGGAGCTTGGGGATTGTTTGAGCTCTGTAATTAATTGTATCTCCCAAAAGCTCCTCGCCTCCGTCGGTCTATTCAAGCAGTTTGATGGACTTAACTCGCTTTATATTTATTTTCGCTTTGTCTTTTGTTTCTCCTTCATCGTGAATATTGAATTCAGACTGAAAATTGCGTGTCATGTTTACTTAGGACGGCTTGCACCAAGCGCTAAAAATAAGTTTTTAATCAAATTGAACTCATCTTTATATTAAACATTCTTAACTGCCTGCCCGATTAGACGTTTTGTTATGTAACACTATTTTCAGGATGACTAATTAAGAGGATAAACTTCTTAATGGTGTTTAAATAATTATTTAATTATAATTGCTGTCTTGTTGGTGCCAGTTAGTTTTGTTATAGATAACTTATGTACACTAAAGTTATTAAATTTCTGTACGACTAGGCAGGTCTGCGGGTTTAACCCCACACGTTGAAACTTCTGTTTCGGTATTAATGTTGAATAGTTACACGGTAGCGTTATTGAATTACCGTCTTTGGGGGAATTGTACAATGTTACTACTTTTGTTTCGTGTAATTGCGTTCGGGCGGTTCGGGCATTAGGATTAGAACTAAAATGATTTGTTCTATCCTTTGTTGCTTTAGGTGTTCTAGCTATTTTGTGAATAAGTGTAGGTACAGGTATATAGTAATACATAGTTATGTTTAAATAAGTTGCTTCAGATTTCATCTGTTATTGAGATATTGAAATAATTCTTGAACTTACAATTTTTGAATTCCTGTCATCATTATCATCATTAAATATATCATATTACTTGAGGACTATAAGCTAGTTTCCATTAGTTTACTCCCTAGCTTTTAGTATTCTACAATTGTTATACTCGTCTGTGTCAACAATTTTGCTTATAGGTTCACCTACCTATTCTTCAGAGTAACATTGTATCTCTACGAACCTCACACGAATGCAGCTCGTTGTCAAAACGCGGTTTTGACTTCATCACCCGTCTGTTTGTGGCCCGGCCTTGTTCTGATTTCATAGAGAGCACAAAAATCAGCTCGCTCTGAATATTCTGACGTTAGGGAAACAATTGTAGCGCTTGTGTTTGACGTAAAAAAAGTTGACCAACTTTCCAGTGTTACGCGTTTTTGTGCGATTGACAGCGCGGTTAATGATGGACGGTGGTGTGGTTGCTAGCGTTACAATTGTTTTTTTGCCTCGGCTTAACTTCAATGGCTTGTCTTGGTATTCTTACTTTTATTTTATTTTATTTTATTAGGAAAGCATACAGTTTTACAATATAGGTATTGCTAAGGTAAAGGATTTTTAGTGCTTAATGTACGTACAGTTATACTTAAATACTTAGAAGTAAAATATTGATAGCTAAAAGTTTTAGTATTAAGGATCCGATATTTTCATACTATACAAATGCGAGAACGTAGCATGCGAGACTCGTCGGAGAGGGGTCGTTTGTCCTTTATGGTACACATTAAATAAGTTCTTTTTTGGATAAGTGCTGTCAATAACTTTTCATACTGGCTGACGCTGTCCAGACTCCAGACCCTTCTCATTCGTGTGAGGCGAACAATACTGGAAATGGAAACGTTGACACTACATACATACTTATTGTGTGATATGAGGTACTCTATGCTCCGTTTGATTGACTCGACTTGATACTAAATCAGACGTTGAACTCAGATAAATACTCGTACAAGGAGAATACAAATATAACAGTAAGTACATACAAAGAGAATAAACATTGTTTGTGTTGATTATAACACGTGATATTATGTTAACAAAACAAAACATTGATGCTGAACAACTAATTCTGTAGGCTTACGTACGTAAGGCTTTTAATACTTTGACTTTGACTCAATAGCCAAGGATCCATCCATACAACCGCCTTTCATTGTCCACTGATATACAAAGGCCTCCTTTAGATGGCAGCACTTCGTGTGGTCCTGTGTCATGTTATTCCATCGATTCCCCGTCCCGCTCGCTCAGATCATCAATCCATCTGGTCGGAGGGCGACCTGTATTTCTTTTGCTCAAAGTTGGCCTCTTTTCCAGGACTATTCTTCCCCATTTGTTGTCAGTCCATCGAAGTGTGTTTAGTACCTAAGTACCTACGGTACGGTATTTTGATAACATCCAAACGTAGCATAAGTACGCGTGGGAGGAGTTTCACTCGTCCTATACTGCAGATACGCTTTCAAGGTCCAATCTCGGAACTATTGCGGTGGTATCTCCGTGCTGATAAGAGCGTACCTTTACGGTTGGAGACAACTTCCTGAGTCGCAAACTATTCCCTGTGAAGGACGCGATGGGTCTCGTTGATAAGACGTTTTGATTGAGCGACGCTACGAGTATAATAACTAGATAGGTAACTTTTGCCGTGTTTAATGTTAATACCAAAGGGCGATGGTGAAATTGGCTTTCATCTGTTTTTGATTATTCAATTTTGGCGTTTCCATTGTCTGTAGAGTGTCCGTAAAAGGGTTTTCTCTTAAATATTTTAACTTGTTCAACTTGTTCTTTAGGTTTATAATGTTTGTGTCAATAATTCACCAATATATTTGTGTTTTGTATGCATATTTTCATATGTTTGATATGTATATATGTGTATTTACATATTGTAACATTTCCGCGAATCCAAGGCTGCGTTCGCTCAAATTATTATTGGATTCCAATGTTTCCCTACTGTGTGTTGTTTGTAAACAAACATTGATATTGTTTCCGTTTCCCCTTGTTTTGATCGCAGTTACGCTTCGAGAAGTGACGTCATGTGACTAATAAATGCTATCATGTTATGTAATAATTCACTATACTAGTGGCTCTATTGGCTGTTTTAATGTGCCCATAAAGTCATTAAAAACTACCATAATACCTTCATTATGTCTTCTTACAAAATACTAGTATCACTTAAACACAACAAATAGCTTTTCTATTTGCTGAAGCATTTGAAGGAAGGTGTAAATCTCTCAACTGAGTACCTTTTTCAAGTAAGCTTCACATTGGTCAAACATTTAGTATACGGAATGTGACAGAAGCTGTCACTTTAAGCGGCGACTAGTTTTTTTTTCTGGGACCTCAGTTGAAGACTGTGAAACCCGACAACTTACTCCCTACTATTTACCTACTACTACTTACTTCCTACTGAAATTGGTCCATGGTATTTAGTTAATGTAACATTCTCAGCACGCACGGCCCGTGGTGGGCTACCACGTGCCGCTTCGCCCTCGGAGTCCACCCGATCTAGGGTTGTCAACAGTATAAAATGTATTATAAAAAATTTAAAATGTATATTCAGAATTGTATATATGTATATTGGAACAACACTCTGCACATAGCGAAATATGATAACATCCGTTCAGTAGTTTTGATAACGTGACACGAACAGTTACGAAAAAGGGAAAGACCTGCATGAATACATTTTTTTGTATAAGAACTAAATAAAAAAATATGCGTTTATATAGGTTTCTTATACTAGTATTTGCCTTTTACTATATTTCAAGTTCAACAAAAATCTTATTTTTTTTATTTGAAAAAAAAAAGGAAAAGAAAAAACGCAATCAAAGAAACGTTGGAAACCCTATTATGATATTATGATGGTCCATTGTTCTTGCGGCCGGTCAGTTGCCGGCCGCCGATTGGCTCTCGAGAGCCGGCGGCGGTCACTTTCACTGGGTTTCACGCGAGTGCGCCATCAGTTGCTGACCGAGTGCCCCGTGACGGATCGATTTGAACGACACCTTAGCATACTCAAGCCGGGCCACGCGGCGTTACCCACTGTTAAAAAGTAACTTATATGGGGCAGAGCTATATGGGTCAATATTACGTGATCAGAATTATCACAATTATTTAAGACCTTTGTCTAATATATAAAACATTGTCAACCAAATCAAGCGGTATACAGTAGAAAAATAATTACTATCTGCTACTAACGTAGCCAGTCAGACTCCCCGACGCCCATGAATGGTTACATATTATATACTTGAATGACCCCTGTTAATTCAAGGTGTTCAATCCTCATCACAAATAAGTCAGTAAGTAGTCAAAATTGGTCAAAACGTTTCACAAAATTCCACACACTCGTATATTGTACATCCCGTTTGTTCTACGAATGGTTCATTGTGTTGATTTCGGGAAAACTATCAAACAATGTCGGAGACACAATGGAACGATCAGCCAATGTACGATCGAGGGTCGTCGATCCTTTGTCGCATCCAAGTGGAATGTATGTACGTGTGCTGATTACTCATTGCCGATACAATTTGTCTATTTAGGGCAGCCCTGCCTAATTGCTCGCGTTCTGTTGCCAGTGCTTGCTTGGGCCTTGTTGAGTGGTTTTTGTTTTGCGTTAACATCGTTTTGTGTCTATGCATCTATCTAACGTCATTAATGAGACGGCTGCTTCAAACAGATATGAACAACAGCGGCCTTACTATCAGCGTTTAGAAACCATCGTATAAACTATAATAGTTTGTTTTCGATATTAAAATAACGTTTCTTAATTCGCACCATGAGCTCCATACAGGTCTATGAAGTATTATTGTTTTATTTTTTCCCTGCAACGAAAGGGATTACTTATTTGTTTATATCCTGCCATAAAAATAAAGGACAGCAATCATAATAGGTATCAATAGAAATAGAAACCAAGTCCGGTTTCCATAGAAATCTTCAATAGAACCTTCTAAATAGCGGTAACGTCACAATTTTTTTTAAGTAAATGAGTAATTAATTACAGTGAATATTTTTTAGTAATAAATTTCAATGTTAGACTGAAGAAATACTGAGTTAAGAGGTGACATTAAAGCCCCAGGACTTGCTTTGCGTAACGAAGAGGATTAAGCAAGCGAACAAGGTAACAATTTTTTCACAACAAAACTCTTCATTTGTGTTCATTTATGATAAACTTTGTTGACGCGCAAACTCTCGAAAGTATGAAAGATAAATTTAGCGACACAGATTGTGTAAGAGAAAACTTAGCCTATTACTAAGGAAGTGTGACGTCATCAACGCCCAACTGAACCGAATCCAACTGTTACACTAATTTGAAATTGAAAACTTTGTTTATTCGAACAATGTTACATGTTTTCTGCTTATGAAAACTGTACTCTAACTTTCGTTATTTAAGGTTGATTTTGCTTCGCAGTTTGGACTGGATTATTGCCGTAGGGCGAAATATGAGTTTATTGTTGTGATTAGTACCTCCGTGGCACGGTAATGACGTCTAACAGGAATGATTAACGCCTGGCCCTTGGTGTAATAACACATGGTATAGAACAATACCGGTAGTATAGTTGTAAGAAGGGAATTTTGCAATGTATATGTTACCGTTAATTTGCGGAAATCAGTTAGAGTGCAGATTAACTAGGTATTCTGCAGATTACCTGGCTGAC
>DWBH01000831.1:0-10897 GCA_018230765.1 Ernsta delagoae
ACTACTTGGCGTTAATGGAATAAGAATACTTGGCGATAATGGAATATGAAATAATTAGAAACTTGTAAAAGACAACACATAAAGACAAAAAACACTAATTATTATGCACGTCATATGAAAAAGTAAAGATGATACAAAATCAAAGCTAATTACCAGTAGAAAAGATTCAAGCAGATTATACAGACTAAAAAATTATCTATTTTCACTAACTTTAAATAATTAAGACGTTCTCAATTCGTCAAAACCAACTGCTGGTGTCTCCAACACCTTTAGCTACATAAATTCATCGCTACGTAAATCATCAACCTCATCCATGGATAATTTAACATATCAAATTAATATTAATACTGTTTATATATAATTAGGTAAGCTTTTTATATAAAACGTGATGTCACCAAAATTGTATAATTTGATACTACATTATCACATATCTAGTTACTTACAATGTAATTACCTACAGAGAAATCATATATTTACTTAATTAGCGCATCTTTAGGCGAATTACATTCCAGAGCAAAGGAATTTCATAAATAAATATTTATTTTCTCATCATACTTACTCGTAATTCTCACTAATTTCTTCACCAGTTTACATAACCATTCTCCGTAATTGTTCAATTAATCTTCATTAAATAGAGTAAATAGCAAACATGCCGCTTCATCAGGAATACATTGTAGATGAGTTATTGCCTTAAAATAAAGCTATTCTGGTAGTGTAGCTATTTGGAATAGGACTTAAGTAAGTTTTGAATTAATGACGTTGAAGATACCAAACAACCAACTGATTTTGTTCTAAAAGATCAAAGAGGATAGAATACACCCTAAAAAGTAAATTCATTCCCGCGAAACATTTCTCAACAAACCTAAACCTATTGAAGAAAATTCCATAAATCTTCAATCCACAACGAGCCGAACTTTTAACTTAAATTGATGACAATTTATTGAGGGCGTATTCCTCTAATGCCGCTATAAACTAGGCCGAGTGTAATAAGAATCACATTGTCATCATCATTCGCCAGACCTTTTCCGAAGAGGATTTCCTAACGAGAAAAGTCCTGTGGGACAACGGCATCGATGGTCCAAACTTTATCCGGTAGCACTTAGCCTGTGCCACACCTTCTGCCGTAATATCTGGGAAGATGTCCTAATTAAGGGGACGCGACATGGGCGGAGGCATTGCGACCTTTCAATAATGAAGACTGGGGGAAAAGTTGGGACCTGGTACAATGCAATGCGCGAAGAGATTCAGATGTAAGAACATTATGTTGTCTCGCAAACGTCAAGTAGTATGGCAAAAGATTGTAGTTATAACTGAGGACAAAACTGATGAAATGGACGATCCTTATGATTTGAAGTTAAATGCACAAAGTATACTGTACAAACTTACGAATGCGAAGAAAAAATTCAACAAATTATCAAAGAAATTACGAAGACACATATGAAATAGCAAAAAAAAAACCATTTTTTTAAATTTCAATGTTAAAAAAGCTCCGTTGAAATTAAACATCAAAAAGAATTAAGAAAAGAAATAAATTATCACAAACAATAATTTTCATTTTACAGACAAAACACTTAAGTTAATGAGAAAATTTATTAAAAATGTTTGCAATTACTATACATTTAACACTGCGTGTAAATGAAAAACCATATCCTAGAGCCGCTTATCCCTTAAACCACAATCTTGCGGAATAAAGGAAAATATTTGGCAATGAAATCCTTAGCTACGTTGTAATTGCGGCGGAGTGAGATTCGTTGGGAAAATCCGGAATTCTCTAGTAGGAAACAAAGCTACTAATAAATTTATCTTCCATCTGTATGAGCCTCCCGAGTCCTGATTAGGTGATTTCTTCATCTTTAGAATTCTCTATTGGTTCTAAATTAAAAGTAAATTATAATTCTTAATTCACAAATCAAATGAATACTTTCTTTGTATCTTTTCACTAATTGAGGTAGATTATTATTCATAGAGTTGACTTCGCCATCTTTAATGCTAATAACTGTCTGGCTGTCTAATTCTCTAAAGGCTAATTTAAAATATTTTTCAGATTTTTCATACGATTTTATACCTGTATTTTATTTGATCTTTGTTCGTGAATGAGGTTGGCGGCGTTTTATCTTTTTAAAGAAAGTTGTGAATCTTTATAAAATATAGATCTTCTGTACGTGTGTTTCTAATTGAACTCCTCCTAAGCGGCTGGACCGATTATGATGAAATTTGTTGTGTGTGTTTAAGTGTTTGAGAGTGGTTTAGATTACACTCATAATTAGATCCAGAAGATGGCGCTGCTGTTGCTAGCAAAAACTCTAAGGCGGCATGAAGCTTCTTCTTCTACATGACGCCTTCTTCTACATATTTAATTTGACTGATTTATTTTGGTTTCTAACGACGCATTTTGGTTTCTAACGACGGGATTTTAGTTGGCTCGTGATTTGACTAAAACCAGAGAAAAGGGAAAGTAACATAAGCTAAGGCTTTAATATACAATACAGTATCATACTGTATCTACATACTATATCTATGAGACCTCTGAAATATACGCCCTGAATAACCATCCCAGACAGGCAAAGGCTTCAAAGCTCAAGGCAAGATTTCTAATTATAATTTGAACTCTTTAAATATTATCTCGCCTTAAGTCCAAATTAATAAGTTACGCCGAATCAACAAATTGAAATTGATTCTAATAAAAATATACATAAGTGTTAAAAACAGGCACTGATCTCAAATTCAACTAAGGCTGGATTCGAGCAAACATTATGAAATCTCAGAATAACTATACCTCAGAAAACCTTTACTCTATGGATTATAAAAGTATCAACTTTTCCCGGTATAAGGTTTGGTGAAACGAACAGTTCTCTAACTTTAGAATAATCATTGACTTTAGACGCAGGATAAGACTTATACCACGTTTGGTCGAATTCGGCCTAACCTAAGTGAGACGACGATACTATTAAACCATGAATAACTTTAATCATATTTATTAATAAGGCCCATAGTGCTTAAGTCTATTAGAAAACTGTGTTTACGAACCTATAAAGTTCATGAAGTAGGTTAAACATACTAATGTGGGTTTTAATGACAAATATAATCTAACGCACATTATATTCCATTCCAATGTCGTTTCTGATATTCCTTTGCCCGTATATCAATGAGAAACCAAGGTCTCATTAAGTGATCTAGTTAGAGACCCAAGTACCTATTAAAAATTTAAAGGTAGATAATTTACAGTTTTCATATAAAATTTCAGTAAAGCGGCTGTTGTATGCCGGTAATATTTTCGTTTTAGGGCCGATTTTCAATTCTCAGATAAGCAGCCAGACAGTGTTTATTCGACAGTTACAAAATTTTGCATTTTCCAAACGTCAGATACATACAAACATACTAACAAACAAATCTTTCCTCTTCGGTAAATTAATAAACTAAATTTAGTATCAACAACATAAATTGTAAATTTAATCACGAATTGGTTATATTAAACAAAATGAACGAACGAACGGAGGGGGAGGGGGGGGGTCACATCCAGCTTTGGCGCCAGGGGGCGTCACATAGTCGTAGTCAAGTCAAGAACTTATAATTTAATTTTGATAACAATTGATACAAGTAAAAAGTAGGTATTTAATTTATGTACCTACATTAGTACTGGACTGTTCTTAAAAATCATTATGTTTTTACTATTACCTACTTACTATTGGTGGTTCACCTAAGTCCTGGAACTACTAGAAAAATACTATCCTGTACTTACCACAATTTGTGGATAGTACTTACTACCTGTCACATGTGGTAATGAAAAGTGTCAAGGCAATGAGTTACTACTTCTCAACTTCAAGGAATTTCGTAACTTGTGACCATGAATGAATTGACAACATTAACAACAAACAGGATGGAGACTTCTAGTTAGGTAGTTTAACTAACATTTAAATTTAAACTTTGTTAGCCTACAACACAGAACCTACCTATACCAATCATAATCATTAATGTGTTAATACCAATAAATTATTAAGCCACCTTAGTTTAGGGTAGGTGTTATGCAACAGAATTTATAATTTACCTAAATATTTATTTTACTCAGTGGCAGTATAGTAAGTAACAGTGAATCATTTCTAGTTATGGTAAGGCTATTTTAGATAGATAAATCTTACCCAACGCAACGATGACCGCGATCAAACACAAGAACTGGTACTGCGCCATATCATTACAAGGCCCTGAAAACAATGATATTGAGAAATTATAAAATAATTACATTTTGGCTCTATTTAAGTGACCACTTTATCTTACTTAGTACTTATTTATCATCAGCCGAGCGCTTCATACAACTCTAATAGGTCATTTGTATAATTTCGCTTTATCTTGTTTGCGCTAACAGAGTTTACCTCGCTCCTGTTTACCTACGTGTAGATAGGCCATATTACATTTACCAGCCATAAACGCTTTCGTTCAGATTGACCTCTTTTGTTTACACCCAGTCAGCAGAGATTATCAATGACAACAGTTTTCAGATATAATTGGTAAAAATATTGCGAATGGTAATGGATAACGATTAAATTTTTATTTTTTTCTCATTTAATTTAAAAAAAATTTAAAACCCAGTCTTTAGTTTCATGTTCCATTAAAATTGTAGATTGACGTTCGCCAAAGATATTCATAATCAGTTCAAAACAAGTTTACATTTTACACCAATTCAATTAAAAATAGCTCCGCTAAATATATCTGACTGGCAAAATAATGGCTTTTGTTCTTGCGCGAGATCAAATATAAAATTTCGATCTAGAAACAAGACTTACTAAGTTAAAAGCTAATCTACCTAAATTAGCTAGGCAGCTTCATATTGTTTCTACTTTCTCAGCTAAAATTTCTGTACATTCCAGTAAGTATATACCTATGTCCAGTACACTTTCGCAATGCAAATCCTGAAAACCAGTTTCCTGGCGGCTAAAGTAGGTAGGTACGCTTCTAAAAATACCTGGGACTCGTCAGGATCTGAACCGATGGAACACACGATGCCAGAAACTTAATTAAATGTTCACTGACTTTTGTCACTTGTTTATTATTGTTTACGTAGCTTGACGTAGCTTGATGGTAATGCGATAAACGCGCGCATGTGTCACGACCTCTCGCGGCGCTCTGCGGCCTGCGTCTGCGTATGCGCATGTTCTCGAGTCTCTCTGCTTGCACACGCTGCGGGAGCTAGTCAGCAGTCGGCAGTCGGCAGTCGCAGTCCGACCCAAGTCCGACCGACATTGACAGTCCGGTGACCTCACTGATGGAGAATACCTACCATAAAAAATCACATTGGATGCGGCATCTATTGTACTTTTGTAACGCTTTTCAATTTTCGTGGTGTGTAATTCTGAGTTTTGTGACTCATGTAAGTAGGTACATACTTTAATAAGGATTTACAATATCAACATCATAGATTCTTTAATATTGATTAATTTCCCTCAGTGCCGAACTGACACAGAATGTGCTACAACTTTTCGCATTGTTTATTCCATTTGATTTAACTAGTTTAAAGCTTCCAAATTTATCTGCGGCAAATAATTATGTAATTACATATATAATTATATAGGTACCTAAAGTAGCTTTTAATATTCAGCTAATAAGTAAGTAAATAAGGGAGGTAAGTGCTGTTAAAAGGGTAACAAAATAGACAACTAATGCCATCTAGCGATAGTCTATGATAACTTTATAACTATGTCAATGGTGGAAAATAAACTCTTTAGTCTGTGGGAAGCCATCTTGCCGTTTTATTAAGTGCGATATGATATACATATCGTAAACAAAGGAAATAGTACAAAAAGATCAATTCTTTTAAGATTACGATGACACATTTGCACTCTATCTGAAAATCAAAATATACAAACATTCACATTTTGCTACAGAAAGAATTATACATAGGTTACTTACCTACTTTAATAAATATCTTACTAAATCTATCAATGGGTAGATAAGTATATAGTTCTATATATACTCTAGATACAGTAGCTATAATGTATAGTAGTAGTAGTAAATATATTATGTATGACTGGATGTTAATAAAAATATATACTTAACGTATACTATACGTAAGTAGTACTTACCGTGGGACTTGAGTTCAGATGACTGCGTGTAACGTCTCAGAAAGCGTCAATTTGTTATTCTTCTCAGGTTTCTTACCCTTATTGTGTAGTTTTAAATGAATATTTGTTATCAAAATTAAATTAGTTTCAACTTTATATATTTATAAATACATACATATTAAGTACACACATATATATAATATACATTTTACTATAACAATAAAAAAGGAGGAATATTTTCGGTCGGCCCCAAGCGGCGAAAATCCACGCTACGCCACCGGCGGCACCGGGCCCCTGCAATAAGCCTGCAATCCAGTTCCTATGTTAACAATGTACTCTGTGAATCCAGTCGCCTGCATAGTCCTTCGAGCCGGATTAGAAGGGTAGGGGTAAGACTAGATAGGTCTAGGTATACTATATTATGTCCACATTCTAATGAAATCCCTACACTAATAAATTTAAAATAAAAAAATTAAACAAACATTGATATAATTTATGTAGGTAGTGTAACTAGTGTAGGTAGTTTGTGTTTAGTTTACGTTTTTTTCTTAATGGTTGTGGTGAGGACCGCCTCTAAGGGCTTTATGAGCTATAGGCTGTGGTTGAATAATACTAATGGTAATGGTGCCAGCATACGTTGGGCCGACGTGGTTATGCGTACACGCGTACACAGCACGCGAATGGTATCTGCATTATGCTATGTATGCCAAAGATGAGAGTAATATGTATGCTACATATAACTATACTCTTTGATTGTTAAAAAGTATACAAAGATAATACTTTTTTGCTATGCATAATGTTATGGGATGCTGAACGACCACAGAGTAGTATAGGGCTACTACCATAGATTTATAAACGTCAAGTGTCTTATAGGTACTTTTTCTAAGCTCGTGCCAAATAGTATAATTATATAGGCTCTAAAATTGTTTTCGTATGCAAAGTTGTATACTTTGCATACTAAAATTTTATATTAAAATGAATAAAAGCATACAAAGCATACATAGATTGCCTATTTTAAATTTCGACACAAGTAGTTATAAAAAAGGTAGCATTTTAGAAAGTCCGATCAGCGTACTTGTACAAGATAAGAACACCAAAGAAGACAAACACAACAGTTTTCAAGGAAGCCGGAATAAAAGGAATAGTTCAGCATTAGTGAACAAGAAACTCATAAGTACTTAATTAAGGATTGATTAATTTTACACGTAATTAGTAATAGAAGTGAAGTCATATGTTTTGAAAAGTTACTTAAAAAAACATCAAGCTCCTCACATTTATTTGTATGATGTTTGTATGCCAAAAGAATACATTTTCAGTCGCAGAACTTGCACATTATACAAAAACTTATTCTGTCTTACAAGAAGTAGCACATTTTCATACGAGGGTAAAATAGAACTTTTACTGTGTTGAAATGTGAATAAAACTATAATGAGAGCATAACTGAAAAGTTCTAGTACCTTTTCAGTAGGTAACCGTAGGTATCAATTTCAGAAACGTAGATATGTTTCTAAAATTATTTAAATGATTTACAGGCATTACTTTTACAGGTAAAAAGCAACAACAGAAATGTAAATCGTCAAGTTTTAAAAATATCAAAAATAAATTATCCGCTTGTAATGACTACGTTTATCAAACCTTTCACTATGCCACCACACTAAAAAATAATGAACGAGATAAACCTAAAAACAGACCAAATTTCCTTCTAAGCTCGAATAATTATATCAAAATTTTTAATACCACTTCTAAAATTGGTAAGTTTAACGACAAGGGCAGAAGAACAAATCAACGTTTAAGTGAAAGAATCTATAGTTCAACTCAGAGTTGTTTTTATCAAAAGTCCCGTAGAGATAATTTGAAAAGATGCGAAGCAACAAAGAAGGAGAGTCATAAAAAAAATATTTCGAAAAAAGTACTATGCAGCAGTTCACAACCACGTTATAACCGTTGCATGCATTATACTGTTATTGATTTTCCTGATGATGAAAAAATAGATGCCGAAGTAGAAGCAATTATTAAGATGAGAGAAAATTGTACAACTCAAACTAAAGAGACAAAACAAAAGGACAAAAAAGTAGCTGGAACTATGACGCGTTTTTCAGCTACTCAAATGGGAGGGGGCGACAGTGTGGATATTAATGATAACGATCCACAGAAAGAACCAAAAAGACAAAATTATATAACACCATTGAATTCTGTAAAACCACAATTAAAAAGAGATTGTTGTCAAAATGTGAATGCTTTGCCGAATAAGCTGAATAAGAAGGCTTTTCATCTAGTAAAAGAAGTTCTGAAATATGTAATTATTGCAATTATTGTTTTGGCTTGGTTGCCGTGTATCCTGGTATTACTTTCTTATTGGTTCCTTATCTTTCTCTTGAGATCAAGATATTATACGCGTCGCAATGTATCACAAATTAAAATCCATAAATGTAGTACGAAACATTTTACAGATAATACATTTGAAAGACGTGAAAATAATCATACGTGGGAAAATTCAATTATTGGAGTAAATTGTGTTAGTAATTCGATATGCGCTTCATTTGATGCATTTAAATCCTTTCTTCATTTAAATAATATTGATTCAAAAAATCTACACACATGTCGGCTGAGTCCCAAATTATCTAAAAAAAATACCTATAATTGCTGTATTAGAAAATCAAATTCAAAGAGTAAATATTTTTCGTGCGACAGTAAAAATAAAGATTGGATGAACTTTGATAAGCTGCTACGTAATAAAAAATATAAGTTTAACAAAAATGACAAACCCAAACTAATACACCAGTCCCATTCCAGAAGAGGGTATTATCCGCATGTTCAACATAATCGTAAACTACATTCAAAACATGTAACCCAAATGAATCGACCATATTGCAAAAATGGAATAATTTTACCGACTCCCCGTTTTATAGGCTATAGATATTTTGTACCTCCACATACTGGTATACCAAAAAAATGCATGCCATTAGAAAAATGCAAACAGTGTACATCGAAAATGCACGTTAGTCAACAACAACAACTTTTGAGATTACAAAAAGTACGTGTTAGTAAGTTGCTGTCTGCACCCCCAGTCACCAAGAAATCACTGCTTAAAACCAAGTTGTACCACTACTGCAGAAAAACAATATTCAATATAAAAAGAGTAATAAATGATGTCGAGACTAACATTTGGAAACGGGATGTATCTTGTGATAAAATATATATTTGGACCTTAAGGAGAAAACCTCTGTTTTTTGTACATAAAATGTGTCCATCCTTTTATCCCTTTTGCTTAATGGCATATAATTATTATGAAAAATTATGCTACTATTTTTTATTAATTATTTCCGGCTGCATTTGGTGTCCATTTATCACACTTTGTTGTATATATTATGCAATTTTTTGAAAATGTTTAGTGAGGTAATAAAATAACGAAGGCTTTATGTTTTAATTTTCTATAATACCTACTTCCCTTTAGAGTTCCGTAGTTAAGCAGGTAGTCTCTTCTTGTAAAGAATTCCATTTTTGTCTCCTCTCCGCTTAAGTAGAAACCAGGCTGCAGTTATTCCCCTTTTTCCAAAGAACGACGTCAATTAGCGCGATCTATGCTAGTTTACGATGGGGCATGTTGTAACAAACTATGTAAATAAATAATAATTATTTTACGTTGCCCTAATGCCCTAATATAAACTGGCACCATTATGCAAATCTATAATCTATGTCGTCCAAATATCGTCCTTGTCATAATTTTATATCAAATTCAAATCAAATGTCAAATCCATAGGGCCCCTAGACAAAGTGCCTTAGCGATGCTTCGGAGCGATCGATAACGACAAATTTTTGAATTCATGTTCCCGTGAATGTCAAAATTTTGTCGATATCTATCGCTCCGAAGGATAGAAAAGGAACTTTGTCTAGGGGCCTAGATGTAGGACGTCAAGTATCTAAATTGAATTGAAGTTGAAATCTGTCAAAAATTTTTGGTTGATTCGTGGATTAGATTCTGATTGATGTTTTTTTCTTTTCTTCTGAGCTTTTCTTTTTCAATTTCTTGCTTGCCCCTGTCAAGTGTGATAATAATATTTGTTTACAATTTCACGAATTCCCTCATATTATGTAGAATTTGTTCCTGTACAAATAATAGATTTTGTACATAACTTGTCGATCTGCACTTTACTTTTCCATGCACACAGGATATTAAATTTAAATAATGCAATCTAGTGAAAAACGAACAAAAAATGTGGATCTGGCTTCCTTGGAGCCTGCAATCAGAGTGAAACAGTTGGCTAACTACGGAACAATGGTAGAAGTTGATCCAAACGTTCCACCTAGAAGGTAATTTTTAAACGATTTTCATAAAAAATAATTATTAGCAATTTTAGTACTTCTTAGGTTGTAACTATATTTTTAGATTTCTTAAAACTTGTGAAAGTATTTAACACCTAAAGGTATGCTTTAAAATTTTCATAAGTATGAAACTTGCAATGACTAGAAATGTCATGCAATTAATTAAGCGTTTAAATAGTTTCAATGCTATTTTAATTTTGTACATACCTACATCATCATCCTTATTTGCTAAAAACGTTGATAGCATAGATTATGCTCATCTCTTTTATGTTCTAACTAGCTGTACCCGCGACTTCGTCTGCGTGGTTTATGTATATTTTATATATAGGTACTACTATAGACCGACTACAGATTTTTTTTGTAATTTTATATCCGTATAAAGTTTCATCTTTCTAACACTAACCGTTTCGACGCTAGAGCGGGAACGCAACGGTCGGACGGATGGATATGACGAAGGGTTCCTTTACGTAGACTGCGGAACCCTAATAAAAGTAGCCTAAGTGACGCCTTATTACATCAGC
>DWBH01000832.1:0-10895 GCA_018230765.1 Ernsta delagoae
TGACATAAACATAGTTTTATATGAACATTTCACAAAGGATAAGCCAATCATGACCATTTCGAAGAATTACCCATGGGCACAACGAAAGCAACGGAAGTGATGATAGTTAAAAAACTTTGAAAATCCAATTATACTTTGCTGTGAAAAATAAATAGTAGATCGCGAACTACGAGTACATTACTGTGTCATGTAAAATCCAAACTTATAACATAAAAACTTTATCTTCTTCTATCGAAATATCTACTTCCTATCTAATACACATACACTGCTTTGAAATATTATTTTATTTGTATTATTTTAAATATAGATCGGGATTTCACTTGATTTCAACTTCAAGATTAATAAAATGATTACGATAAGATAATATAAACACAATCTTAGTCTTTATTATTTTTTATTTTAGTTGTAATAGTTAAGTTGTACGCTATTATAATATTGTTGTATTGTGTATTAATGAATAATTAAATTTTGTGGACTTGATTGCACGCCGCCATAGAAATTGGACTACTTGAACTTGGTAAGAATATGGTTGCATAGTAAACTTATCACACCACAAACTTTACATAAACATTATCATGTCTTTTCCTATTTGAATGTTTAGTGTAAATTGAGGGGGTAAAAAAAAGATAAAACTGATATTTCTTTGAACGTAATATTTAATGTTTTTAAATTAAACATTATTAACGTTATTTTTATTCAAATGAATAAAAATCTTATTAAAAGATAACGATCAGCTTAAAAGTCCAATATTTTTATTATAGTTACGTTAAAAAATATTTACCTGATTGTGGTAACCATCTAGATTAATATTGTTTTTGTAGATTTAATAGTCATTAGATCTGATAACAGGCGTTCAATATTACAAAATACAATTTGGAAACTAACTTGAAATGAAATGGACTTGAAAATTGGGTTAAATGTTATAACATTTTAAATTTTTATAAATTAAAAATATGAAAAGTGTAAATTGAAATGTCTTCAAAATTCTATGGTGTAAGTTACGCACTTCCACCAATCTGCGTTGGAGAACTAGAGCTTGTTCTCCTTTTTGTTGGAGATTATCTTGAGGGGAACTGCCGAGGTTTTTTGTTTTGATCCGTGAGAAATGACAAAATTTTTTGTTTGAAATTTTATAATTGAAATAGAGTAGGTATCAAGATGAAGCCAACTGAGGCTAGTAAAAGTGAGACATTGTAAAAAGATAGTGTTGTTGATGTTAGCGGACTGTATAAATGTTATGGTCGCTGGTTGAGGTAGCCACAGGCACGGAATAAAATGCGGAAGACACTTAACAAACTGTATTTTATAATTAAATAGAATTAATTGGGACGAGCACGTCTGCACAGCTCCCGGTACGGTGGAAGAAGGGGGGAGAGGTGCGGGGGCGGAAGTACAGATTAATTTTTTTTATAATGTTTTTTTTTAATGTTGGGGATTCCAACATACTCCCGCCTCAAGAATTTATGAAACAATTTTAAAATTAAAATATAAACAATATAGTAAACTTTAGACAGGCTATAACAGTACACAATAATGTAAACAATTAGTAATACATAGGCATCTTTGTAGTATGAACCTATACATAAATTATAAAAAGGTAAGCACATGTTACAACCTTGTTTAAACTATAAAATTTATAAAACAAAATTCTTACACTTATATAAGCTTAAATATACCTTCAAGTATTTATAGGCAATAAACAAATTTTAGTCACAGAACGTCTGTGTGTTCTGCCATTGGCAGTTTTTACTTCTACTGTACGAACCAAATTATCAACACCAGGAAAAACATTTATTACACGAGCCATAGGCCAATACATAGGGGAACTATTATCTTCCTTAAGAATAACTAAAGAACCTACTTGTATATTAGGCTGAGCATGCAACCATTTTGGACGCGCTTGCAAGATATTTAAATATTGTTTATTCCAAACTGTCCAAAAGGATTGTTTAACATTATTACATCTATCCCAAATTTTAATCTATTTACAGGTATTTGAGAAACATCTCTTTCTGGGTAAGAATTTAAAGCAGAACCAATAAGAAAATGGCCTGGGGATAGATAAGAAAAATCATTAATATCATTTGACAGAGGCATTAGTGGTCTACTGTTTAAAATTGCTTCAATTTCACACAATATAGTTATTAATTGTTCATATGTAAATATACATCTTTGTACAACTCGTTTGAGGTGAAATTTAGTACTCTTTACAGCTGCTTCCCAAAGACCACCAAACACTGGTGAGTAGCACGGAATAAAATGAAAATTAATGCCTTTTTGGCTACAAAAAGATTGCACCTGTGCTTGGTGTTCTTTAGTGCTTATTAATTTATATAAATTATGCAATTCGTTTCTAGCACATTTAAATGTTGACGCATTGTCACAGTACACATCAGTAGGTAGACGTCTACGTGAAACAAAACGTTTGAAACATGCTAAAAATGTTAAAGTAGTTAAATCAGAGCATAACTCTAAGTGTAAGTACTTATTGCTTTTGTGGCAAAATAAACAAATACACATATATATGTATGTATCCACTACCTACAATTGACCTAGGTATGGTAGATTGTTTTACAATTAATATAAATTACATTCCTTTGCCATATATAAATGGATTTAATTAATTTAAATAGTTGACATTTTCTTTAGTTTAAATTTTAAAGAATGAATAATTTTTTTTATGAATTTTGTTGCTCATATTTTATTATTAAACGCAATGAATCATCAAGTTCCTTATATGTGATAAAATGATGATTATTTTTATTATTATTGTTATGTGTGTTATTAATAAATCTTAATACATAAGCAAGAACTCGTTGCATTTTATGCAAATCAGAATAACGTTCTAAAAATTCTAAATTTAATTGTGATTCGTTATTAGAAATACAAACCAGACTGTGAGGAGGAGGGTTTCCTTTAGTTTCAGGAAGATCTGCAGGTATTGTAGGCTTTATGGGATGTTGACTGTACTTACTATTATGTAGGAAGTCAGTGCCTCGCCACCACAACGGATGCTCTTCTAGCTCGTGCGGATGGACACCCCGGCTCAAACAATCTGCTGGATTATCCTCTGAATGTATATAAGCCCAAGTGAATGTGCTTGTGAGTTGAGAAATATTCCTCACTCGGTTAGCAACATATGTATTTAACTTACAGATATCTGTAGCAATCCATGCCAAAACAATTTGTGAATCTGAGTACAGAATAACATCTTTAATACTAACCTTTAGTAATAAGGTAGTGTGCACCTTAGCAATCAGCTTTGCAAGCAGTAAGGCAGCATTCAGTTCTAGCCTTGGAACTGTCAAGTCTTGGTTCAAAGGCTTTACCTTAGATTTGGAACAAAGCAGAGATACTTTTACCTTACCTTCAGAGTCGACTACCCTGAGATATATGCAGCCGCCGTAAGCTGAATTTGAAGCATCTGCAAAGCCTATCAGCTGTGCATATTCTATATTTTGAAAATTAACAAAGCGAGTGAACGTTATAGGTTTCATGCTAGTCATGCTATTTGTAAAACATACACCATGCTGGTTTTAACTCCTCTTGGATCGCAAAATTTCAGCAGCATTTGATGACCATTTATGTAATTTAAAGTTTCCTAAACTGAGAAGCTCACACAATTGATTTTTAAGTTCTTTTAAAGCTTCAATAGATGGCGCTGTTACAATTATAGCTTCAACATAGGTTTGGTTATTTAAAATAAATGCAGCCATAGGATAGTTATCACTATACCTACTAGCTAGCTCTTTTGAGCAACGCATAACTAAATATGAGGATGATTTCACCCATGCCCTAAATTAAAGTGTTCATGAATAAATTTAGTATATGATTGTAATAAATTTGAATGCTTTTGTAACCTTTTCTCCAAATTATAAAATCGTTTTAAAGAAAGATGAAAAGATTTACCTAGCTCAGTATTAATATGACTGAGTGGCAGCTTTAATGGCAAGCTTACCTCAAATTGATTATTTTGTAATTTAATAGTTTTGTTAAATATTTGTTCGCAAGTTTCATGTTTAGATAGGGTTTCTGGATATAATTCTGGAACACTTTCAGTCTTCCAAAGTTGAGAAATATCATCATGTAACTGTTTATCACGAGTGTTACAAAATAATGTTACCGGGTTAGTGTTAAGATATGAAGGTAATTGTCCCGCAACCACATAACCAAAATGAGTGTTGAGAAGCGAAGGTGCAGGTGCTGAAGTGCCCGGTGTAGATGAGAAGGATGCATGCTGTGACTGGAACTCTGGACTGCCCGGCTCACTGCTCAGCAACTGAAAAAATATGTTGGCTCCTAAAAGTATGTGGATTTCACTTGGTTTATAAAATTCCTTGTCAGCAAGGTTAATGTGGAGGGGCAATGCTAATTTATTTAAATCTATTGGTTGTTGTGGCAATGGAGATGTTATTTTGTCAAGTATGAAACATGAAACTTGAATACTAAAATCATTAACTAAAGAATGCAACTTTATTTGTACAAATTCATTAATATGGCTGATATTTTTACCAATGCCCATAACTGTAGCATTACAGGCTTGCGGTTTTAATTGCAATAATTGCACAAGATCCTTTGTAATAAAAGACATTTGTGAGCAACTATCCAGCAAAGCCTTAACGTGTACTTCAGTACCATTTTCAGCCAAATATTTGACTTTAGCTGTTGGTAATAAAATTTGTGTGCTCTGAGGTACTGTTAAACAAGTAACTGGAGCAATATTATTATTAATATTATTAATGTGCAGCAAAGTGTTATGTCTTTGCTTGCATGTGTCACATTTAAAATGATACCTGCATTGCTTGACATGTTTATTGAGACATATTTTGCATAAATTTTGCTCTGAAACGAATTGAATTCGCTCAGAGACAGGCATCAATGTAAATTTGGGACACTTAAAAAGTTTATGTAAATGGGACTTACATAGTGGGCAGGTAGGTGTCAGGTCCTCGACAGCCATTGCTGATGACATCTTGGCTGGGGGCTCCTTTACTCTATTTGCTGCCACAAAGGCCTTTGCCTTGTTGCCCTGGCGATATTCCACCCTTGGAGTTGGTACCGGAGTCATAGTATTTTCCAGTGCAAGTGCACGTCTTTCTAAAAATTCAATTAGTCCCTCTAATGAGTCCTTGTTCTCAGAAAATAATTGAAAATCTCTGCTAGTTAAAAAGTCTAGCTTCCTAAGTACTACACACATAACAATAGGACAGTTTATTAACTGACAGTTACTATTATTTACATTAAGGTTTTTTAAAGCACTTAACTGTTGTTTTATACGTGAAACAAATAATCTTAAGTTTTCTGCAGATGATTTAGTTAATGCTGGGATATCTAATAAACTACTAATATGTTCATTTGTTATTTTAAACACATTGTTATATCTATTTTCAAGAATAATTAAAGCCTCATTGTAACTTTCATCAATGAGTGGCAAATCTTTTACTAAATCTAAAGGTTCACCTCGTAAAAAGCTACGTAAATAGTGAAACTTTTGAATGTTTTCAAGATGATTATTGTTGCCAATTAATGACTTGAAGAGTCCAATGAATGTTCTATAATCAGAATATTTACCTGAAAAATTAGGTATAGTAATTTCAGGTAACCTAGTAGGTATTATTGGTTTGTTAATTACAAGATTATTAGTTAAGTTTGTTTGTTCAAAGTCTGCTAGCAAAGATCTAATTTTTACAATAGCTTGTGTGTATTTTGTTTCAACTATACCGTCGTCCTCAATCTCCGGAACAAGAGAAACTAAATCGAGAGAAATATTTTCGTACCTATCGAAAAGAGAACGTAATCGTTCTTCTTTTAACTCTAAATAAGCTCTGTTAACATTTTCAGGTGTCAACGGTTCTATTTCATTTAGAAGTCTTGTGATGTGACTATGTATTCCTCTACGTTGATTGCGGAGATTAGTTATTGTTTTAGAATCAATATTGGTTATATCTGATACTGACATTATGTATAGTTACAAATTGCACTTTAACTTATAATCTAAATAAAACTGGTAAACAATCCTAACACACAACAAGTTTGAATTACGTACCTTGAATACAACAATAACAGATTTATAATGTAGTTGGTTACAAATCCAACTTATCCAAAGTAAACTTTCAACGTACACAGTATTATTACCACAAATTATTGATAATTATCAATTTCTATACTGAATATTACAAATTTTTGAACAAAAATGCAAATTGGTACTATTGGTATACAAAATGGAGGACAAAATACACTAAAACTTGACTTGAAGAAAATAATTGGCGTTTGGCATTCGAATTTCCGGAACTTCGACCGACGCTCTCGTTCGGCCTCGCTCGGGATTGAATCGTGCGACGCTTCGTAAGCTTGGTCTTGCTTGCTGTTGTTGGCGTCACCGTTGAAAACGCTGATTGGGTCGAATTCCGCGCGCTCAACGCTGATTGGTTCGCGCTCGACGCAGCCTCGCGCGCACAGGAAGAAATAGATGACAGATTATGATGATGTGTATCTTGAAATTGCCGCGACCGCCAAATTTTGCCGCCACCGCCAAAATTTGTTCTGAGAATTTTTTCTATTGACTTTTGATGGCTTCAACTTGGTATGAATCGGTATGGGCGAAATGAATGTGATGCTTGTTTTGGCGTATGTGGTAGGTATTAAAAGACTCAAACCACTTACTGCAACTGCCTTCTTGAATTTTGCGCACTTACTTTCGGCGTTTTCGGTGTCTACCTTTTCTTCTCGAAGGACCAAAATGTAAAAAGATGTTGATGCGAACTGTATAAATGTTATGGTCGCTGGTAGAGGTAGCCACAGGACGAAATAAAATGCGGAAGGCACTTAAGCAAACTTGTATTTTATAATTAAATAGAATTAATTGAGACGAGCACGTCTGCACTGCACCCGGTACGGTGGAAGAAGGGAGAGAGGTGCGGGGGCGGAAGTACAGATTAATTTTTTTTATAATGTTTTTTTTTAATGTTGGGGATTCCAACACGTCGAGTGTAAAAGGCACCGAGGAAGTAATTATCTTTGTGGAGTTTTACGAATTCAGAAGTTCTTTAGTGGTTACGTTCAAGCACTTGTAGTTATTTTGTTTGAACTGGTACAAAGATCTGGTACTGGTACAAAAAGTTCATCGGTGACATTCCACCATAAGGTCCATCAACCTACACTTGGCCAACCTGCTGGTCTACACTACAGCCTAAATTCCTCTCCTGTAACTGTGAGCCTGAACTGTAAGATAATGATGAGTAGATGACAAATTATTGTATTTCGGTTGGGTTAGGACAGATGGAAGTTGGAAGACACTACCTTATGAGTGTATAATGACACAACTTTATGTAGGACCTTCGTCCTGTTTGATTTTTGATGTAGAAATTGGGTGTCGATGAATCACAAAGACCAGTGTACTTTAGTGTGTTTCTCGTTTGGAAAATGTTCTAGGAAAACTTACTTACTACCTGAATATGAATGTGTGTATATGTATGTGTGTACATATATCATAATATATGTACTTATAGTAGACAATCTTAAAGCAAATGCTGCTTACGTGTTAGATATTTGCATATACTTTTTTTTTATTTTCTTCTCCACCTTTTATTTACAACTTAAATGCTTTACCATGTTTCAAGTGTACCGTTTAAAAAAAGAAAACAAAAGCCGTTCGTACATTTTTAATTTTAGAACGGAAGAAGTACTAAAAATGCTCGGGCGAACTTCCGGCATAGTTTTGAATTTCGCGCCAGACTCTGCCAGGAAGCGGAATGATCATTTGAATAACTTTTTTCATTATCTCAGACAACTCGAATACTTTTATAGGACTGCTGAGTTTTAAGGCCGATTTACAATTTCTGACTCGAGTATTTAGTGAAGTTTGTTTATTTTATCCGACTTTGAGAAGAGGGAGTTTTGAATTCTTTGACAATTGGTACCGACATTTTTAAATTTTAACGGTGGCATTATAAGTAATTTTTGTGTTTTATGTTACAACTAAAAACAATATGTATTAAAAAAATACAAATACGTACGTAAAATAATGCTGAATGCATTATTCAATTTAAATTAGAAAAATAGTTTCTCGTTCTTAGTATTACTGTCCTAAATATGACATAGCATTAATACTAACGATATACTTAATTCATAGATCAAAAAGCTATTCTTATAAAAATCAAAATTAAAGCACGAAAAAAAACTGTAATCCTCGACATAACATGGAGGAAAAAACAGGAGTTTCCCTGCGATTCCTACAGCGTTTTTGTACATCTCTTGTTATCTATATCCATTACCTTTTACAGAGCAATTCTGACGGCTTTTTCCTTGTAAATTACCTAACTTACTTAGCCAGCGTTGTTTAAGGTCAAAATTGTTTTGGATATTAAACACTCGGGGCGGGCTTAATCTCGCTAAAATTGAATTTCACTGAAGTGCCCTAAAAATGATCTGCTTTCGAGAGGTTTTTCACAGATTTAGAAGGTTAAATGAGGGTAAAGTGGAAACAAAAAGCTCGAATGTAAACGATGTGTTGTAACAAGATAAAGTTTCTCATAGGGCCGCGGTATGCCAGTATATAAAACGCCTGTCCTTTATTCACGGATAGTTTAATTTAGAAGAGATAGCTTATAGGATTATGTCCTGCGTCATGACTTACCCATGTAGGCTGTAAGAAAAGAAGAAGTCATTTATTCCTAAAGGTTCTTAGTTTGGTACGAAGTTAGTCCTCATAGGTAGTTCACGCTGTGTGTTGTATAATGTTAAATTACCCTCCTGTGAATACAGGTAAGATAATTACACGGTAAGTAAGATTAGATAAGAGGGTCATTCAACATTACACAGCAGAGTTTGTTTGCTTCTAATGAACAATAAAATAATACTTAGGTGTCAAATCTTTACAAAAGAGACACAACATTGCACTGGACTTGAATGAATCGAAACTCAACTATGTCACGCATAATATTCAACTTTAAGTTAATTATGAGGTTATCATAAAGGGGAAGTTCCTGGAAAAATTGCGCTTATTTTGTTTATAAGAGAAGCGTATCGCTCCCTCTCTTACAATAGGACAAAATGTTTGTATATTCGACTTATTAACAGTCAAACATCAAGAACTTTTAATGAGTAGAGCACTCTTGAGGTATTTACTTGTATGTTTCAGAAATTGGGGTCTCAAGACGGTCTTTGTTGTTCTTTGTAAACTTCCGATAAGTGAGGAATGTCGTTTGTATAATAATAGTGGTTTCTATCATGTTACTAACCCAGATCTTTTGAGAATTTTAAAAATCTAATTAAAGAAAGTTGATACGCCTTCAAGCTGTAAAGAAATCGTTATAGAAGAAATTGACTTTCAGTTTAGGTGGGTGATGTAGCATAACAAGCAATTGGTAGGAACCTACATTTCAAATACTCTTTCGATGCTATTTACTTATTGTTTTATTTCTCTTATCTATTAAGTGAAAACTAAAATGGTGAGGCTATCACTATCCTTTTCATACTAAATTAATGATAGAGCTCTACCCTTTTCCTGTTTCAGTTCAGTAATGATAGTAATGATAACCTCGATTTTTAACGACAAAGACAAACTAAAGTCGGATGTTAATTACAAAACTTTTACAATCATAAATAATAAAGCACTAGACTCGAGACAGACAAATCAAAGTCAATAAACATCAGGTGGAAGGGAACACGATGAAACATCAAATTAAACCCCTCCATTGCCGTAAAGTGTCTTGGTCGTGTAAAAATTGGTTCGCGTGTACGCGGCGTGGAATTAAATTAACCTGGGTAATTACGTCCCGAGCGATTTGCAGGGTTGACAGTTTTGTTTAAGGCAATTCCGTAGGTTTACTGGTTACTTCAAAGAATATTAAAATTTATTTTCTGGTAAGAAAAAGGAGTCAAAATTGCTTCTTCTTTTCAAAATTGAGCTTCTTAGAAAATTGAGCGCAGTAGCTATTAAGATTATTATGAATTTTATATAATAAGGAATATTGTGAGTAATTTTGAAGTACGCAAATTAAAAGGATTTCGTGAAAACTCAAAATGCGTTTTAAGTCCACCAACTAGAGGACTATAGCCAAAATTCCTTGACTATAATAGATCTATGTGCCCAGCAATGGGACAGTGATGGGATGATGACTGATACAGCTGTTGCCCTGCGCCAGTGAACGCCAATCAAGAAGGATGGATGTTTAGATAAAAAAGAGTTCGTCATTCCAATGCTGTGGAATAGCTTCTTGCAAATCACTTCAGGCCATATGAGATGAATATACTCGTCTTTGCATTAAATTCCAATCCCGATTTGGTTGCCTAATCAATAGGTAGGAGTATTTCAGTAATCACTGAGACAGCCCTAAGTGCTCGTCAAGCTGCGGACGGCTGAGACGCGCGGTCGACACGCCTCAATGCGTACTCATTAAACGATCGGAGTGCGACTTGAGCGACTGTAGCGTGTAAACACGACTGATTAATTGTGTCTGTAATTTGTAAACGGTCGTTCATTGTGGTGTGTGATTGACAAAAGCAAGGTGGAGTGAATGGTTTCATTCAAGCTTGCTTTTATTTTGTTGAAGACTACCTTACCCTTGCAGGTTCGTCGGCATCGAATATAAATAGCGTTATAATCTATCTTATCTCTCATGAAAAATTTATTGAAAATTTGACTGGCCGGTTGGTCGAGTGGTTAGCGACCCTAACTGTGAAACCAAGCGGTCGTGGGTTCGATCCCCACCCAGGACAAATGTTTGCGTGATGAACATGAATATTTGTATTGTGTCTGGGTGTAAAATTATTTATCTATATAAGTATATGTTTATAAAATATATATGTATGATGTATGTTTATCAGTTATCTGATTACCATAACACAAGCTTTAACAGCTTACTTTGGGATCAGATGACCGTGTTTGAGATGTC
>DWBH01000833.1:0-10895 GCA_018230765.1 Ernsta delagoae
TAGGTATTATTACCCTGTACAAGTGTACAAGCAAGCAAATATTTTAGTACCAACATAAAAGCAAATTGCAACTCACATGAGCACCCGCCTCTTTTCCCAAAACTGTAAGAAAGAAAAAAATGAAAGGAAATGCTCTAATCTTTTATGGTTACCAAAAATACTTGAACTTGAAGTTTATAAATCTTTGTTCACAGGCGTGGTGACAGGCACTGTGACGTCATCATTGCTTCATTGCAGTCAACCGCAATCGGAATTCTATGTCAATCATAGATATAGGAATTGTCTAGCGTTTCCTATGCCAATTGCATTTACCTATTGTGTGATACTTTTAGGCCCGTTTCAATAAATGGAACTGAAGATTGAGTAACACCTTGAGACAGTCTTCAGTGCGCGTTTTTTATAGTTATGTTTGCAGTCAAGATACACTCAATGCTAAGTTGTGTTGATTACAGGACTTATAACGATGCCATAATAGGTAAACTGTTTTAAATTAATAGTGTACTCTGTAGACAGGCAAGACTGACCTGTTACAGAGATACCTAAGACTTACCTGTCACAGAGTAGGTACACTGGTAAGTACTGAGTTGATTAGAATGCCGATTTCACTTGTTTCTCGGCTTACGCAGGCTAAGCCAGCTGTCAGGGTAATTCCATCTACTTATCTCTTTCTTTCGTGTTTACCCACCTAAGCAGTCCCCAGGGATATAGCTGTTACAGCTACGATACACTGAGGAGTATTCAGATGAACGAACACAATCGATTGTAGCGTTTAGCGGCTAAGGGTTATCTTGTTTCCTACCACTTACTGCTGTTATACATTGTGCAGATAGGTATTGAGAATATCGAGCATAAAGAATAGCTTATACTTACAAACATTTTGTAAAATGAAGAACGTACCTAACTATCATACACAGTACTAGTAGCTACTGTTTGTTGTAACAATCATTAAACTTAATCAATTTTACTGTGGAATAGTTGGGTATAAGTTAGCCAAAAAATATAAAGTAGTAGGTACTTAGGCGAATTTATTAACATGAAAACAAAAATACTAAATATGAAATTAGTTAGGTGTATTTATTATTAACTACGCAGTATTTTCGATTATTGCATAAAAGCGATATTGTTAACGTTAACGTGTATTGGTTAAAGTTATATTTGACACGTAATCGTACATCTGCCAAATCTGAATTGAACCAATTTGCGGCTAAGCGACGTTTCCCACGATGCGATGTTCTTAAGGGGTGGCGATGAATAATACTTATAAGTATAATGGGATATCTCAGTAAAAAGTTAGTTCTTAAATGTAGAGGGACTTCATTTTAAATATTAATACCACTCAAATAAAGAACCGATAAAAATATTTTTCTAACGAAATAAAATCTAAACATTTTACCTTTTTATCCTGCGTAAAATTGTTTCTGAAAAGTTGTAGTTAATGTTCTTAGTTATAGGTAAAAGAACGGGAATAAATTTCTTTTATTAAATTTCCTTACGGGTAGACAGGTAATATGAGTAACGTGACAAAGCTGGTACCAGATAGTTTAGAGCTTCGAAATCCGAAATAATATTCGGGCAGGAGGAATATAACAGAAAAAGAATAGTACGTCTCAATATGCAATAAAATCGGAAAACGTATGCGACCTCAGATCGGGGTGGATTCTCGAGAGCACACCTGAACTAGATTACCTACTGTATCCGTGCTATAAAAAACCTTCGTTCAATCGCATCCATCGTAGAGTTTGTAAGGAGCCCTCACGCTGTCCTATAGCATGTCGCTATCTATAGTATATTGTCTTGGAAAGGAGAGAATATTGGAAATGTTCTTGAATTTTTAGGAGTATTTCTCATGTTCTCTATCCCTGTCCTCCTCCAACTAAGACACTAGAACTTGCCAAGAACCCTTTTTTTGGATTTAACAGTACCTACCGAATATTTTAATAGAGATCGTTAAAATTCAAAAGTCCAATATTTTAAAAATCCCTATCTACAAAAGGGGCCTAAGTATGCACCTAGCTATTTTGATGAGGGCCTACACGGTATTCAATATCATCATTATTAATCTATTTCTGTCCTACACTGCTGGGCATGGGCCTCTCGATCTAGCAGAATAGGAACTTAGCCCATTCTGGTTTTTTTCCTTCCATGCAGACTGTGTCGCCGACAAGGTTTCCATGCTGATTTACATAAACAGATTCGCACCGAAACCCCTCGAAGGATAAACGACGCACGTAATGACGGCTAGACGCTATTTGCTTAACAAACGAGTCTGGTTAAAGGAGATCAGCTTTTTTAATTAAAAAAAACAAGACTACATACTAGAAAAACATATTTGATTCAAATTAGCATTATTGTCACTACTTTTACTATAGTTTCACAGCCAACAACATTACAATTGCATAACTTTAGATTTAGATAATGTTGTTGATTTCATAATTACCGCAAATGTAAAGGGATGGTGTAATAAAGGTAGGATTTAGCCAGTTGTTTCGCAAGTGGCGCTATCATTTTCCTGGTTAGGCGTCATTGGCCAGATTTAGTAGGCTTAAGTCCCCACAAACCCTTATCTAAACAAGGGACAAACAGCCCACCGGTGCCGGGCACAACAATTATTATCTGAAGACAATGAAAGCGACAAATTTGTACTTCTTTTTTCATTTTTTTATCACTGATAGGAGTTTATTTTTTTCACTTTCTAGGATGATTTTTTGTTTCTCCTTACAAAGTATTAGGAAATGTTCATCTGTGTTCCTAGTATTTTTGTATACCTAAGTACATTTTAGCATTTCATGCTATTAAAAGTTTTCTATTGGCTCCCGACAAACATAATGTAACCTCTCTACTACTTTTATGTACTATGCTTGTATGGTTAGCTGAATCTACCATAACCTCTATCGTCCCAACGAAACCTAAGTAATTATGTTTTCATCTATTCTTTTACGGTCTATTCCCTATATTAAGTGTCCATAAGTGTCCATAACGATAAACCTGCTCTTAAATAATTTCCGACCAAAATATCGTGTCAAAGGCGCGTGGTTTCGTTACCCAATGGCTTACATTATAGAGTACACGCCTAGCGTTTGCATGTGACGGTATCGCGTAATAAAGTTGGCCGGGCGCGTTCTCAATGCTTAATATTAAAAGCTCACCTCACATCCTTACCTACAACGTCCTTTGCAATCTTTCCGTTGTTGCCGCGACCTGAATTCGCTTTTGTGCTATATGAAAAGAACTGGGGCCAGAAAGCGTATGTGTGTGTGAATAATTGAGTAGCGGCGCTCCACTCGAGCGGTGAAATCTTAACGAAACTCATTGGGTGTGCTCGATCGGCATGGGCCCGCGCACGTGCAGCTATGCGCACGATCTATTGTAGAGGTGAGACGCATAGATGTTTGGCCGGATACCGGATACGGATAGTGACACAATATCCGGGCAAGTTCTCAACCGGATAACTGTATAGGTGCAGCTAAAATCAACGCGCGCTAGGCGTAGAAAGGTCGGATTCCCAGAAACCGTTTGACACTGCTTTCATCTCAGAGTGTACAAAGCTTTGAAAAAAGTTCTTGCAATTTTTAAAAAGCGCACATTTATAAATTACTTTTTGTATAAGCTTATGGGATTTATTGAAAGGAAATTTCAGTTTCGTTGGCATTTTTCGTGTAAGCAGTCATTCCTTTTTGTTATAATCTGTTGTTCGACCAAATATTCGTATACTATCCGGGATCGTAAATATTAGTCCGGATAAGCTGGATACCGGAAGGTTGCCGGATATCCGTTACATTTCTACTCTATTGCATTAGGTACACACGAGTAACCACGGGCAATTGTCTAGCTATTTATTCTTTGGCTGGTTTTTAGCTGACTTTCTTCTACATACATTTTGAATAGTAAGTAGCTATATGTATAATTATATAAGTTGATATCAATACAGAACGAAAATATTATTTAATTGCATTAAATAAGTAGGTTGATAAGATACTATCTACAATGTACAATGAACAAATATCTGTCTAGATGCAATAGAATACATACCATTATAGGTATCTATCTAGAAGATAGATACTTATTCATTGAGAAACACTTATTTATCTAGTAAGAAATATTACCCACTGTAGGTAGCACTACTTTCTTCATCACAAAGAGGTACAATAAACTGAATCTTTTATGTAACGAAACAATCTTGGCACAACACCAGCGAAGCACTCCGATTTCCAACAATATGTTAAATTTTAATCACTCTTACACTACGACGAGGGATTTTAGCTGTTTAAAACACGTCATTTCATAATAAAAATTGTAAAGATATTTTTTCAAGTTTCCATTTTATCGGCGATTCTGACCGATAAAACAAAAACCCCTGGAGGATCAGGGCATTCCATTTTAACTTTTGTATTCACGGGGAATGCAAATTTTGGGATCTACGCGAACAATATTAATAAACAATTTGGTGGGCATTATTATACAACCAAAATAAATTTTATGAATTTAACTTTCATAATGTCAATGGAACTAGGTACCTACTTTAGTTTATTTTTGTTTGTTTACATTATACAAAAATACATACATTGTACATATCTGCTTCGTGTTTATACACTCGTAACTTAATATTATTATTCTAATTCCATAGAATTAATTACGCGCAAACTTATGCGCATACCTACATTTCTGAATATATAATTATTGTATTTATTGATGATCGACGGGGACTTAAGTGGTCTTATATGAGAACTGATATAGGTAAATATCTCGGAATATAATATCTTCGGAATTCGTTCGCTAGACACGATGTATCTACTATACTTATGAATAAAAGGATTTTGATTGTCATTGGTAATGTTATATTATATCAAATGACATTTAGAGAAGTGGTGTCCCTCTACACTACAAACAAAGTTAGAAATTCAATTAATTTAAGTTTATTTACTTACTTACGATACTTACGTCAATATTTGTTAAAAGATACCTAGGTACTTAAGCAAAATGCTTTTACGCAAAACGGAAGTTATATTAGCGTATCTTCAATGTCCTTTTGTTTCTCTAAATTAATTTCATTACCTGTGAAAGCTCAGTAAAAATAAACGTCCTTAAAGTGTGACTCTACATAATGTAGGTACATTTTTGCATAAGTAGGTAATGCCTAAATAGAATTATTGATATGCTATCTATTATTATTGACATAAGACATAATCTTGTTTTTGTTTTATAGTATTTTCCTTGGAAAAATATTTAATACTCAGTTAATACACAGTACCTACCTATAGTCCTATAAATAGAATCTCCGTATCGTGGAATGTATAGAAAATATTTCACGAAATCCTTTGTGTGAAATACATAGCAAACATCCGGAAGCAGAAAGTTCGCTGTAGTTGTTGAAGATTTTGTGAAATTTCATTGTTAGTTCATGCTCTTGGGAAAGCTAAACTCGGTCGAAGAAAATCAAAGAACAAAATTATAGATAGTCTGATACCTTTATAGCTATCCACTTATATTTATATGCTTGAATTAGGATTTTGAAATAGAGCATGTACTAATATGATAAAAACCGTTTAATATTACGATAAAACTTTTGATTTACCCCCGACTATGACTTTCTTAATATCCTGCAAGTCTTCTGCTTAAGGTAGGTATTTACCTAACTATTTACTACGTTATGTACAATAGGTGCAAATTGAGAATTGTGAAGCTTCTATTTAAATGCAAGACGTGCATGTTTCCGGGGTTCCGTGTGAATCCTTAACGCATTTCGTGTCTACCATTTACTATTTTATATACTTATATTTAAAACATATAGCTATTACGTACCTCCAATAAAGCCATTACATGTAGGTACTTATTAATTAATGATTAAAGTAGTACCTACCATTGACACGTCCATTTTAAAGCTTTGTATAGGTACTTTAAAGAACTGTGACAGTCCTATACCTAAACACAAAATGCATAATATCACAATAAGAACATCACCACACCACAAAAAAGCCAAAAATGTTCACACGATTGGAAAATTTAGCATAAAATCTACACCATAGAAAGCGCAACCCATATCGTGGGTAACGTACACGGATAAAAATATAAGATTAACATGTCAAAGGTTTGCGTTGAAAAATTTAAAACGGCAATGCGAGTGAGCCCCGGGCGTGTTCGTTGCACGGCGTAGAAATACTCGTGGCCAAATAAATTAATGCTAGCGCGATTTTTAAACCGTTCTGAAATTGACGTGTCAGACCAGAGCACTGAATGTTTACCTGGATTTACAAAAACAGAAAATAGATATAGTTGAAATGTAATATTAAGATAACTGATTCATTAAAGTTGTAAAGGCACTTTGATATGTTATGTAATGATATCTATACAAGAATAAGAATGCGATATATGTAGGTGCTTACATACCAACAATGACCTACATACATCATCATTATCATCAGCATTATCATACAGCATCATTAGACATTTATTTTTGCTCTTATAGGTACCAATATAAATAAGTAAGTACATTAGATAAAAGTTCAACCTGCCAATATTCAAAGCATATCTTTTAGAAAACATAAAAAGTATTTTACGTATGAATGTGATGAGAATAAAAGATTATGGTTATTTTCAGAATCAATTACAGGGTCTGTAAATGAAACTGCAAGTAGTGCTCTTTGCTCTTTCTCCAAAAATTCGTGGCTGCAAAAATCTTTGTGAATCTGGATTCTTTTTAAAGCAATCTAGAAGTAAGTTTGTTCAAAATCTCGTATCTACAATGATAATATATGAAGACGGATTTTCACGACACGAGCTCGAATAGTAAAAACGTGCAATAATCGGGAGTACAATGTTGAAAGTAGAAAAATACTGCGTCGAATTGTAAGTATAATGATATCGGAAACAACACAATCGCAGAGAATAAGTACGTTTTCCACGGTCTATAGGTACATGGAGAAATGAAACGCTTTGAAAACGATTCCCAGTGGAAACGGAACGAATACAACATAGGAATTGAAGAATATGAACAGTCGTGGAGGCATTGATTTGGATTTAGGTTAGACAGATAAACCGAGCAAACTTTGTCGCGTATGCATATAAATTTCAAAGAATCAAGTTTTATGAGTCCATTTTTGCCGCCAACATATACGAGTAGCTATTCACGGAACAAACCAACAGAATACTTTTAGATAGCTTTTCAAACGTTTCTACGTTTTACAAACTAGCTGGCTAACTTTTGTCTGGAACTTGAACGGTGATAAAAAGCAATGTTCTAATATTGTGTTAGGTATTTAATTTAGATAAGTAAGTAGGCATCCTACTTACTTTATTAAATTAATTATATAGATTTCAATTTTTTTGTCAAGTTGACAGCCTTTGCTTGATGAATACCTAATTATATCATCGGTTTACACTATGTATGTAGGTATATATATGAATACTATATGTTATATTGTTATTTATAAGCGTATGCAGTACTTCGTTGATAGCTAGTTGCACTTAGTTTGTATCATAATAATTTAAATCATTATTTATTTTGAAATATTAATTTAGTTTTAGAAACCTGCTTTGGGCTCGACTTTCATTAAGACGAATGCAGCGAGTCTGTGTGAGCGTGAGAATCTTTTGAATTTAATAAAATCATTTTCATTCATATGCCACGTGCAAGTTTATTAAATTAAAAATATGTTTCATATTTTGCACTAGTTTGTATTAATTTTGTACGTTTCAAATTCAGCGACGGCTATTAATATTACGGCTGAAGTCCAGAAATGAAAGGAGAATTTATGAATACGTTTTTCAGCGGCTTCAGTAGTAATTTAATGCTTAAGCAAAATTTATGCAAGCTTGTTAAAATAGTAAAATACTAATACTTGTCGTTACAAGTGTGCATTAATACTGAATTAGTCTGTGTGTCAAAAGTGCTTTTTTCACGCGACGTGATTTGTATGGTTGGTACGAAATGAGAGCGCTGTGAAATTATATTGCCTACCGTAGGCATATTTATTTCATGTTTTAAGCATAAAACAAAGCATTATTTGGTCTCAACGCCGTTTGAAACTTCACTCACTTTCTTTTAGCATTTAAGGTACATCGATAGGGTCTCTACAATACACACTCGACTTACTTTGATAAATTAAAACCTCATTATTTTAAGCAGAGCACGTTCTCAGGTATCGCTGTAAAGATCTTTTGTTCAGTTGCAAAACACTTGGGGGAAAGTCAATCGGCGAGCCCGTTAAGCTTTGAACGTTCGCAAATTAATGAGTCCGGACTATTCTGGACCACCACACGGAGTGTTATGTTTCAAGCTCCTTATTTTAGCCCCAACTTGATTTTAGCACAATGTTCTATGCAGCATTAACTTTGTTTACGGTAAGAAATTTTTTTTTAATGACCAGGGTCATTACAAAAAGAATCAATGTCAGCCATAATATTATGTACTTATTACTCATTGTCATGACGATGTTTATAGTAAAAAAAAATGATTTAAATCTGTACTGTAATTATGTACCTTCATTACTTATTCAGCCCAAGTACTAATTTATTAATTAATGAATAACATTCACCTAGATTCGATGGTAGAGCTTTGGGACGGTATATTAATATTGTAACAACAAACACAGTTATTAAAGTTTCTTGGATAGAATATATTGTACATATTTTTCACAAACGATGAGACCAAATATTTTAATAATATTGCATCATAACGGTCACTGTTTTCTAACGGACACTTACGAGTTCATAACAACAGAGAAGCTGAACGAATAATCTGCATAATAATGGCCGGTATATCGTGTGAAAGTTTTGTACCTTGAAGACCCCCCTAATAAAATCACACGATTATCGCGTACAATAATTCAATTTCAGTTGTGATTACGGACGTTCCCACCGAGTAAGATTTCTCCCCTACCCTAAGTACAGGTAAACACAGATAGGTAAGACGTTCAAGGGGTCGGAATCAATGTGAACAAAGAACAGGGAGCTATTGTATGCGCTTGCGCAAGGAGACCACGTGCGTCAGAGCTCCCACGGTTCAAGAGGGACACATTTCGGGAATCATATATAAGGGTGCATTTTACATTATAACGCCACTTCCAAATTGAGAGAGCTACAGAGCACTTCGGGGGACCGATGGGTCCCCCGCGAAAGTGCTACTAGATTTTCTAGTAACAGTAAGAAAGCTGTTTGTAAATCAAAATAAATGTCCGAAACTAAAGTGAACATAATCAAAATTGAAGTTCTAGTAAGAGCAACAGAACTTATGTACATACAATCGTCAGAAGTATCTTCAGGCTACACGAGAAGCAGTTCATCAAATTCAACCGTAAGTTTCTTTAATATTCATAAACGCACCTATTCTAATAAAGCTTCTAATATAAGCAATCCAATTAAGAAGATTAGACGAGAAAATTATTGTTTATCCTTTCGTGTTGAAAATCTTAACGTGCTTAACTATTTTCTTTCATTTGTTTCAGATTTCACGTTCTGTTTTAATACATCTTGTAAAACAGAATGGAAATGAAATTCTTCGTCAGAGGAGGGATCCTTGCACGAGTAATTGCAGAAATGCAATTAAATTCTGCAGTTGTATCTCTTCGCCTGCTTTCATCGACTTTTCACATTCAAACGAAGTAGCCAATAACGATGTTTGTTATGGCAGCGACGATGAAACAAGACAACTATAAAGGTAAACTAAAACTAAATGATTGATTTTCTAGTTGCCCAAAGATAGAGTAGGTTTTTAGATTTAGAATGCGTGTTACCTTAGAAATAGATTTGATATGTGTTAAGTATTAAAAAATCTTGACTTTCTTTAGAATTCCTCGTTTGTAGTTAGCGTTTATTTTTTTAACGATAGCATTTAATGTTGAGATATGTTATCAGTGGCGTTTAATGTTTTAGTAGAGTAGGAAAGATAGTTTTTAGGTAAAGTTTTTTCAAATTTTTTTAATCTTGCTACATTTAGATTTCCAGTTAAATGCATTTTTGTAAGAGTGCCTTAATGTACGGTGTTGTTTGTTTTGAAGTTACATTTCAAGTTGCGTTGGTTTGTTACGTTTAATCATCTTTTAAGTTGGTTCGTTCGTTTTTGTAGTTGCCTGTTGCCTACTTCGTTATGTTATCGAGTTTTTGTTTATGTTTGACGTCATAATATAAAACTGAACTCGTGTTGTTTATCCTAATTAAGTATAAGAACTAAATTTTCAAAATCTGTAGGAACCTTAAGATGCTAATCATGTATTTGATATATATACGAATACTTATTAATGAAACGTTTCTATAATTTAATTGCAGTTGAAAAATTTGTTTACGTGTTTTTTCTTTTCAAGCGCGCACTTCAATAACCAGCTGGATCTGGTTGTATTGTTAATTGTTTAAGTTTCTGTTAACGTTTTCTGTTTACCTGTTAAGTGTTTTCATTTTCATTGTCAATCTTTAAGTTTTCGTTTTGATTTTTTTACAGTAGACCAAAACAAAATTCCTTTCGGGCTCTTCAAACCTTACTAACAAAATAGTAATAAAATAAATTCTACTTGCCCTTTCTAACCATTCGTTTCCCTTAATCATTGTTTGAACAACCAATTAGCCAAGTAAAGTCAATGTATTTTGTTTAATTTTGTCCGTCACGTTCAGAATGTTAAGTTTCTGTTTTGTTTGTTCCATAACGTTTGTTGAATTTTGTTTTCATTTTGTTGTTACAATATTTGAATTTTGGTTTTGCAAATATTAATGATGTAGAGTTCCATTTTTTTTTACAACTGTACTGTTACGTTTTCCTTCGTTCGTAGAAAAAGTTGAGTTTTTGTTTTTCTTTTTTACGTTGATCTAGTTTATTTTGGTTTATGAAATAGACATAACGAAAGTAATAATTTGTTTCCCCAAATAAACTTGAAGTGTTTTGATCGCAATTTTTGCTGATTTGCCATAAA
>DWBH01000834.1:0-10895 GCA_018230765.1 Ernsta delagoae
AATGAGGCGTGACAATATGTATGTATGTATGTTTATTATACTGTGATAACTCCTTGTTATTTATAATCATTATTTTCATCTCTATCCTGTCTCACTGAAGGGCAAATATTTAGGCCATAATCCATCACGCTGATGAAGTTTGGGTTGGTGCCGTTAGGGGACACACGTGATTGAGTTTTATTTTAACCTTCCACAACGTGGATCTATGACCTGTTTAATGCTGCAAGAAAATGCAATGTGACGCAGGAGGACGCGCGCTGTGGCAATCTTGAGTGAGGCTCTTTGTCCACAAATGGAAGCCTTTTGAGTGATGATAATAATGATGATTAGGTAAGTCGTATAAAGACGACTGCAAATAGGATTCGTAATAATTTATTATTGCAATTACTTCTTACCTTGCAACGTGGCTTGGGCGAATATTTTCCAGTGGTCTATTCAGCTTTTCTCGCAGCTACAAAATTAAGCATAACATACAAGTAAGCTATCTAAGTACCTAATACTATTTGTTAAACGTACCTTCTTACTTATTATTTGAGTTGGGATATCTGGGGGCATTACTTTAATTAGGGTTAATTAAATACGTAGATTTTGGGTCAAGATCCATTTCTGGGCAAATAATTTATGATTTAGGCACCTAAATTAGTCAATTTACTACCCCTAACTAAGAAAATTACCCTCATTTAGCCACCAAATTACATTGAAGGCGTAACAAATTTTTTACGGCACATGCTAAAATTACGGTCCAGATAAGACCCTGAATTTAGCTAACCCTGAAAATCGGAAATGGTAGCAATATGACTGAGAGGCAACATAGCCCTGAAAGGTTACTAACAGCAGGGAAACTTTTAGCTTAGGGCTAAACATTAACTTAAGGCTTTAGGTAGGTAGTCTATTTCTAAAGTTACAAAACATAAAAAGTCTTTTTTTAAGTATAGGTAGCCTTTTTACATTTCACACAAAAATTTGCCATTAATTAGTTTTTCTCTAGGCTTTTCAAGCAATCACTTTGAGAAACTTTGATTTACATAGATGTTATCAGCAAGTATGTTAGTACTGAGCTGCGGGCGTTGTAGACAAAACATGAATTACCATAATATCACCTTGCCCTAATTATTTATTCGCCAAAAAATAAAAATAAAATAATTCGTTACGTAGGTATTATTAACCTGTCCTAACAGTTTGCGTAATTTAGTACTTACCCACTTACCTGCCTTGAATAAGTATTCATACCAACTACCTAACTTCATTCCCCAAAAATTAGCAGTAAGAAGTTACTACCTGCTATTGACCTGCCCTAATTTGGCATAACCTCCTATATACATTTAGGGGGTGTATTTTTGGACATGGATTAGTCAGGTAACAATTTCGTTTTTAAACTGAAGTCTACTATTAACATACAGTTTAGCAGTTAACAGTTAAATCAGATTTTCTGTTGAAAAAAATGCCGAAAAACCAAAAAACGATCTTATTTTATAAGCCTTTAAGGACAGTTCTTGAAGCTGATCAAGACGTCATTAAATAGGTTTAGATTTCAAAGATTGACAAAGTCCTCGATCTATGTTCTTTGTAGACATATCCCTTAGTTTTCATCATTACAATTAACTCATTCTGACCTCTGACCTAGTTGTTCCCTTTTAAATTTCGTCATGAAAACTTGACTGTCCGCCATTTCAAATTCAGATGCCCTGAATACTCGATTTAATCTTATTTCTTGGGTGTTTATTCCCTTGGATTTCTATTTCTTGCTTTTCTCACTAAAACTTCTTCCAATAGCCTACCTTGTTACAGAAGACATTAGCCCGCTGTGTGCCAGCAAGCCTTCGCCTCACTGCGGCCAGGACGGCCGCGGGACCTGCTGCTCGGGCTAAGCATAATGCAGCACGGAGCTGAGCATCTTGTAGTAACTCGCTGTCAGTTGTGGACACCTGTAGGAAATGATTTTGTTTTAGTATTTGCATTTGAGTTTCGGGAAGTACTTTAGCGCCCGTTGGTGGTGCATTGCATACATTTCATATTGATTCACCTACTGAGATGCTAGTCTTCTTTTTAGGCCTGCCGCCTACGTCAGACTTTTTGTAGGTCAGATAATCGGGTAGACTTTTCCTCCCACACTATTTTCAAATTTTTGTAGAAAATATGCGTTGCACTAAATGCTATCAGTACACACGTTCTATTTTTCTCTGACAAAAAATCGGTCACCGATTATTATTGGTCATGGGTACCCTTAATCCTATCCCACGTTACTGTATAGGATATTCTTAGGTATTCTAATGATTATGTAGTTCAAAAATCAATGGGGCATAAGCGGGTCTCGGCAGCAGCTGCCGGACACAATAAATACTAACCCCAATCATCTCCGGTTCAAAGATAAGGTCAACCAAGTGATGGAGCGCCATTCGCTGCAGCAGGGCGTGTGGCAATGCAGCAGGCGGTGGGTCCCTCGCTGCTCGAGATAGCAGCGTCGGTAGTAACTGCCGGATGCAGTGCGAGCTGCCATTGCGAACCACGGCGCATACGGCGCCCTCTGCTGGTGCACGCGCAGCTGACACCTGAGACAAAATAGTACTCCTAATCCATGTCTAGCAGTTCCAAGCAGTCAGTAGTACGATGTAAAAAGTTGTATTTGAAATAGAAGTGATTGATGATGATACGGATAATTGAGATGACGATAAAGATCTAAGAAAAAAAAACCCAGAAAAAAAGGTAAAAAGTTTTTTTTTGCAAAATTGCAGAGATTTTTTAACAATTACAAGACCTGCTTGTATGGAGCTACTCTAGAAGCAAATATCAGCATATAGGTAACATATTTATCTACTTACACCCATGTTACACGTATGTACGTTGGCCTACATTCGATGAGCAATTAGCCTTTACAACTGGCAGGCAACTTAAAGCTGATAGAATCATTCCCTACATGCTACATAATAGGTACATACTCTACTACACATGGCAGGAAAAGCATTGTCATCTAGATTTTTTATTTCGCCTATAGGTACCATTTTTTATGAGAATGAAGGAAGTCGCATTTTGTTTACTTATGTGATTTATTTTCAAGAGTTTTCGCTATCGGTTTATTCGTTTTGAAGTGATCTATAGAAGGCTGGTTAGGTCTGAGCATGCACTCGGTGTCTGAGCATTTATTTTAGGCAAATATTAATCTGAAGTACTGAAGATATGCGAGTAGGAAGAGAAGAGTTATTATATATTATGAGTACATACAGCGTCACTCAAAGCCCACATGTGTTTGACGAGGGACTCGGCAACTGGCTCCACTTGGGCCACGTTGTCCGGTTCCAACAACGTGCTGTGGAGCTGGTCCGCCGCTTTCACCGCTGCTATCCAGTTCTCCTGGGAAGAACAACTTCATTTTGGCTCTGTCACATTTTAATTTTTCTTACTAAGACGATATTACTAGGTAGGTGGAATGGTGGGACGTCATACCTATATTCTTATGCAAGTGAACTAATATTACCTACCGTCAATATTTTGAAAAAAAAAATAGAAAACAATCTATTATTTCACAATATCTAGTACGATTATTAATTTTTATTTTAAGAAATATACGACCATTACTCTACTTAAAAGTAAAAAAAAAAATTAGTAACAGAAATTTATATTCAGTAAAATGTTAATTAATTAATAGGAGCTATCATGCAACTTGTGCTACATATCTACATTTTAATTAATACGATAACTAAAAGCTCAGAACGTAAAACTTCACGCTTTTTAAGATTTCACTTTTTTATTTTAATTAATTTAGGTACATTTTACTCACGAGAATGCATGTTCGGCAGTGGTCGTTCTACTTGAACATTAGCTTACCTACTCATGCAATATTTTTTTTTCGATACTATTATACCTCACTACAAGGCAAATGTGCTATTCAAATTCCCATAAATAATAAAATCATAAAATATGTATTTTAAACGCGATAGTGAATTCATAGAAAACAGAAAAATAGACACAGAGAAATAATTAATTACGAAGATTCGAAATACGACGAGAACCTCCCGCCCCTCCACCAAAAATAGAAAAATTGAAAACTTTTCTTTTATAAAACTAAAGAAAAGACAATTTTATTTCTTTACCTAGCTGCTCCTGCTACAATTTTTAGTGGAAATCTAGCGGTGATTTTATATGAAGTTTGACGCACATCCATAAATAACGATATTTAATACTCTAAGGATGTACTTAAATTAAGTTTTTTAAAATTGACATAAGAAAATTATAAATTAAAATACAGGTAAATTGAAATGATATTGAATTAAATTATCGTAATAACTTAATTTTGTAATTCTATCTCGGATTGATATAGAAATTTTTTACTATTTATTTTATTGTCTCTTCTAACCCTAGCTTTTAACTTTAATTTCTTTGTCTCAAACTAACAATCTAACTTACTGTATTATGCAGCTGATCAGAAACGTGTTTCGGCACTACCCCGATGTCCTCCCAGTCGTATCGAGCACGCAGGGGTGAGGGTGGCCTCGGAGACAGCAGCTCGCTGTCGTAGTTGGTTGATGCTATTAAGTCTAACACGAATCTGGGAGGCAGATGGACAAGGGACAAATTAGTTATACATAATAACTTTATTCTAGTTTTAGGTTTTAGTCACCAGTTTCTGGAAATTTCTGTCAACCTTTTAATTAACAGTTAAGTTGCTCAAAAGAAACACAAAATTTCATACTATATACAGTTTTGCTTATTATTGCTTTTATTCAAGAAATAAGTAAGTAATCGTGGTACCTCGTTTTCCTTCATGTCAATAAATCAGTAAACTATGACACCTTCCTAACAGGTTAATTAAAATGCCTGGGTTTCTAACAACGATGCCTAAATTGCCTGATAGGTCATTGTAGACAATCGATGGCTTTGCGTGAACGATTATAATCGTTAAGTTCTAAGTACCTATTGCTATTAGTAAGAGGTTAAATCCTAGGTAGAAATTTATACCTACAACTATTATTAAATATTAAGTACAATTTTATAAGGTACCTATTTAATTTATAAATTGTATGTAGCACCTTTTTATAATGGGTACGTACTGGGCACTCGCCAACTTACGATAATTTGGGTTTTTCCTGAGTCTCCCCTAAATAATTTAATCACTGAATATTAGTTGAATATTAAACTTTTCAATAATTGGGTCAATTTAAAGGACATAAAGCTACGACAGCTATTTTACACAGTTTTGTTTTTTCGTAACACAGTAGGTAGGTAGGTAGGTACGTACTTATATAGTGTCACATAAATTTTCTTCAACAAAAATTCGTGTTTTCATTCTGGACAACGTTAAGGGAAGAACTTTTCTAATTGTAAATCAATATGGACACTAATCAATAGGCCTAATAGTTATAATACCTATAAGCAGGTACATTCTCTTACCGATCTCTCTCTATCTGCACTGGAGTTTGCTGACGTCGTGGAGAAATAGTTGGACTTCGTTGTAAGTTGTGTAAGACTTCTACCTCCCTGTGTGGCTCTACAGGACTTGGCACTTTCTCAGGTGACCTTACCTGCGTCAGGGTTAACGCAAAACCTGAACTCTCCTTCGGCTTACCACCTCCATCATTTTTCTTATTAAAATAATCATACAACTCACTTAGTGACTTTGACTTTAGTTTCACGTTATTGTATGTCGTCACCTGTTGCGCGCGAGATTTGTTATTGATTACTGGAAGGGGAATCCCACTCTTTTTCGTTGACTTTGTTCTTGATTCCCTTTCCATGGCTTCCCTTTTGATTTCGTTAAGCTTTCCCACGATTGACGGAGTCTCGGGTAAAACCTCTTCTATACTGGACTTTTCTAAGTAAGCTGGTGCATTTTGATTGTGATCATCTTCGCTAGTTAAAAGGGTGTCACTGTCTGGAGTCCGAATTTTAACGCTTTCACCACCAAACCGCACTTTTTTAACAATCACATCAGAGTCTTCCTCTGACTCACCATCGCTATATTTTAAAACATATCTATCAGAATTTTCTCCATCGTCATCGCTTCCCGTATTCTTTTCAGATTCCGTTCCATTTTGTTCCAGAACTGTCATAGTTATAGCTGTATCTGAGTCAAATTTAATTTCCGTTTCAATGATGACCTTTGCAAAATTATTAGAATTAAATGGCATGTTGTACGAATCATCCGAGGATGTATCTGTGGATAGTCTTATGGGAGTTGCAACTGGTCCGTTAAAAACCTGATTGATTTTAACCAATTGCTGTCCTTCGCTATCACGATAATAGGTTTTTCTTGGAGCATAGTATACATCGAGCGAGTCCTCATCATACATTTCACACAACAAACGAAATTTGTCCTGCACTTTTGAATCTAACCTTGAAAAAAACAACATGTAATCACGTGGTGAGCAAATTCTGCGAAGTTTCATCAGAGAACGCAACGCTACGTCCCTATGTATAGAGTCAAATAATTTATTACCCAAAACTTTAAAAATTGGTAGCAAATCAAGATCACGATATCTTTTTTTTAATATGGCCATAACTGACGGAATAGACAATATTAATCCAGTAATAACATTCACTTTCATATCAAAATCTGCTGAATGCGGTCGTATGTTATTATAAGAACACTTATCTAAAATAGACCGAGCAGCGCATTCGGGATCTTCACAGTGGGTGCAGAAGACCTTAAGCGCATCAAGAGCTGCTTTTCTAACGTTAGGTGAGTTATGTCCCAAGTTGTCTATAACTTGATCAAACGGGAATGACAGAGCATTGCCGGAGATTGGCAGGAGATCGGCGAGTACCCTGAGCGCGTGGAGTCTCACTTCCCATTCGGGATGTGTGAGGCGATCACGAATAGCGACGTAGAGAAGCTGAACGTCGAGGTCTGGGGGTAAGGCACGAGCGCGAAGAACGCGGTCCCACAGAGCGGCGAGCGGTGGCGGCGGTGTTTCGGGCAGTTGCATCGTGAACTGGCTAAGTGGCTGGGTGGATGGCGAGGCCGGCGGCCGACCGCGCCGCCCAGCGCCCCGCAACTGGGTTAATGATCGGACCGTAAGCCACGCGACACGCCGCCCCTGACCAATCGATGGAAACACATATGCACCCATTCCAATTATACGAAAGAGGGTAACGAAATTAGTCATTGGTCTGTGTTTAGGTCTGAATTCCTATGTTTATGTTGGTTCATAAAGTTACAATTACAACTGTTTCAAGCCTAAGCTCAAAGTTTGTACAAACATACATGAGTAACAAGAACTAGTATTTGGAAGTGGTAGTTTGACTGGCATTTAACTTATTATTAGCTTTTCAGCCTTTATTTTTGGTTTTCGTTATAACTACTAAGTATCTGTCTAACCACCTATTTTTCTTTATTTTACAATAGTAGGCAAGTATGTACAATTGTACATACACGCAAAAGAGCTCCACATTCAGAACGCACGTGTCTTGGAATTAGTTAGTCTTGCTTAGTTACCGACAGCAAGCCCGGATCCGGGTCAGCCACTCCAACTATTCAACCATAAAATTGAATTGAAGTACCTACCTACCTACTTATATTAAGTAGATACCACCAAGTAGTATTCTATAGGGATACTAATTATTGTGACATGTCTAAAGATTGTCAAGGAAAGGATAGATACTTGTGTAATTGTGTATGCTATTTTATGTGAAATAATATTTAATATTATTTATGAGACAAGGAGGCCTTGGATTGTGCTACCTCTGCCAGCCTATTTCTAATGACCATGTATAGTTTTATGCTTTGAAAACGGTACGCTCTGGACTGATAGGGGGTGGTATGCGTTTAGCTGTCACGTGTACTATCATGCTGAAGCGTTACCTACTGTGTTTTCCAAAGAGAGTTTTTTTCCGCCGGCTTTTTTTTCTCGGTCTACCTTTGCCGGAAAAGCACCCAAAGCCGATGAATCGATTTATTATCGTGCTTGACGTGCATTAAGTGTATGTAAAATACCTTATGATGAATAAAAAATGTTAATTTGATTTGATTTGGTTTGAATAATAATCTATATGATATGATGTATAATAAAGTTCGGCGGAATTTGATAATTTATAGTTCTCAAAAGTGGTTTAATTAGAAAGTGTACGGTGAGCAACATCCTCATACCATAGTATCCCGAGATGTAATTAAATCCCGTAGCGAAAGGCCGGCTTTACTGCCGAGGTGATGCCGAGACCATAGAGTCGAGTCACTTTCTTTACTTCATATTCTGTGATCTCACTGTCAAGTCAAGTTGACACTAGTTGACAGTACAATACAGTGTCAATTGTCAAGCTCAAGTCAACGTCAAACAAACGCCGCGCCGTGGATTTAACTCACATTTTTCATTTTGCTTGTTTTGATAATTTTTTATCATACAGTTAGTTAATGTGTGTTTATTTACCTATTGTAGTTGATTATAAATTATTGTACTTTACTTCGGTGTATACAAAACAAAGCAAACAGTGCGATTGAGCATTCAAACCCGTTTAGTAATGCTATGAAGGTTACAATAAAAAGTATGTCGCTTTTTTCCGTGAGTTTGTTGTTTTTAAATGAATTTCTTATCACCATTGTTCAATTCAAGGTTGGACTGGTGTAGCAACTTGGCGTTGGGTGGCGAACGACGATAATTGCGGCATTTGCCGTATGCCGTTCGATAGCTGTTGCCCTGACTGCAAGTTGCCTGGAGACGACTGCCCCCTAGTTTGGGGTGCCTGTTCACACTGCTTTCACATCCACTGCATCGTGAAGTGGCTCCACTCGCAGCCGCAGCAACAGTGTCCCATGTGCAGGCAGGACTGGAAATTCAATAATAAGTGATGTAAGTATGTATCTGGTTTTTGCTTGTGTATAGTACAGTATATAATTGTGTATAGTATATAATAGTAACAGGGTGATGTTATACTGTAAGACTGGTGATGATTGACCTCAAGTAGGACAGTTTTAATGTATGTGTGTTGTAGATATTACAAAATAAAACATGCAGAAATAAATGGGATATTTTATGCTATTTGATTTATTCATAAACTAGTATACTAGAAGAGTAAAAATAGTGACAAAAGCAAGTAAATTACTTTTTTATCATTTTTAGCTTGTATTAGGGGAGGCCTGTAATAGTATTTATATCATGGACATAATTATTATCTAGACTTTCAAAGAATTAATGGACATAAGTATAAATTATGAGAATCTAATGCTGTGTAAATAAAATAAAAAAGTATTGGTTATATTTTCATTTTGTCCATTAAACCGATGAACAAAGGACCTTGTAGAGGCAAATAGAGCCTTGGTTACAGCAGTTTGGTGATGTGGGACTTAGATAAGGCCAGATTGTGACTATCTATGAATTGTGGAGCTGGCAAGCAAAACCAGGGGAGTCAACTATAATTCAAAGGTTATGACTTCCAATTGTGATGTCTTGACCTAGTTTTACAGATCCCTGTTAACATTTTCTATCAATACCGGCTGTAAGTTGGCAAGGAAAGGCTTTAAATAGTGCATTTTTGAACGAAACTTCATTGTATAGTCATTAGTTTTTTAGCCATTGTGTAAAATTTATTTTAAAGGACTAAACCAATTTTGTTCCGGACCAGAAATCAATCCACTTATGATGACATACAAGTAATGATGCTAATTAGCAATTACTTATACTAAGATACCACTATTGATGAGAAATCGGTGTATAACATCCACTACATATTATCTATTTTGCATGTACCCCATCTTAAAACAATGGGTCACTACTGCTTGTAAAAGTTTATGCGAACAATGGATACATGCAATGCATGATTTGTGCTATCTGATAGCCACTGTTGCATATGTTCTCATAGAACAATCACTTTCCAAATTATTGTTCTATGTTTGTCATCTACTGGTAAAAAGCTAAAAATTTGTAATGACTAAATTTATAGTCTGTTTGTATCTTAAAATTAGGTTTGAATTGAGTTTTTTACAGGTCCTAAAGTTCCTGATTTTATATTTTGTAACGATTTACCTACTTACTAACCATGGTTTTAAGTATTAGTTATTATCATTAATTCCATCCATAATATGCACATATGAGCAAACTAATGTTCTACAGTAGTGAGTTGCATTCAATGTGTTGAATATGACAATATTTCCAACAAATAATAGAAATTTAATTAAGTAATTTTAATTTTTAATAGTGGTCTTGCAATGTGACTGCTACAAAACTATTATGCAACTAATTGAATTTTTGAACTCTTCAAGGCAGCATATGATTCAGGTAGCAGAAACTCATTAGCGGCTTAAATAAATGAACTTATTGCACTTTTGCCCCTCTGCACTGTAAAAAATAACAATGGCTTTCGTTATGTGTGGGTCAACCTATTGTTCTGAGTGCAGCCTATTAAGTGGAAAATACGCAATAGTGACAATTAAATGGTTTTCAAGCGAGGAGGTGAGGCCATGGTGTCCGGTGTCGAGAATGGTGATCTTAGGGCTGCCATCTAACCTAACTTTATGCTTTTACGAAACACTTCGAAATTTAATGCTTCTATACGATAGTGGGTATATGAGTGCTTTGTCAAAGATTTCAATAAAAACCTTTTTGTTATCGCATTAAAGTACCAAAAACAAATTTGCAAACCATGTCATGGTTTTGCTGTAAAATCACACTGATCTATTTTTTTTTTAATTTTAATATAGAAGCTATAAAAAATATTTTAATATATAAGCCCTATTATGTGTGAGATGACTAGACTAGGTAACATAAAAATACGTGGATAGAACGTGATAAACTATTTATCCATTCCAAGATAAGATCTTACATGGATAGTCCATTTAAGGAACCCTAATTGCTTTGACTGGAAAACTTAGGACCGGAATATCTAAATGAAACAAATAATTAGGCGCTAAGTTTGTTAACCACAAATTACGCATCGGCGCCGACAAATCGACAGCCCTATTAGGGACTGTT
>DWBH01000835.1:0-10890 GCA_018230765.1 Ernsta delagoae
TGTCAATTGAGTGTCAGTGTTGCGAGTCAGTTCAGTTTAGGATCGCAATAGACGGTGATGGTAGGGCAGCTGTACTGCACTTGATTAATATTAGCTCAACGGATTTAGCGAATAAACAACGTGATACAAAATTATTTTATACATACCTAATAATAATATTATACCTACTAATATCAATTAATCTAATATAATAAAATTCTCCTGTCACAGTGTTTGTCTCCAAACTACTCCGAAACGTCTTGAGCGATTTTCATGAAATTTTGTATGTATGTACATATATTCGGTAGGTCCGAATAGGTTGTTATCTATTTTTTATATCCCTAAGTGCTATTTTTTTAACCAGTGACGACGTTCGCGGAGTCAGCTAGTTATAATATAAGTAGTATGTAATACATAGATTAGCTTTGCAAAATTGGATTAGATTCTATGCGCACATCATTATTTATATTCTATGAATTCAACGTACGTAATATCAAATATCTATAGGCCCGCTTACCTAAACAAAAAGCTAGCAAAACCTATTCAAGCTAAAACTGGCTGGTGCTAGAACAAAGAGAACTGGCTGGAAACTTTCGGATTACACTTTTAACGTGTTTTAGTTCTGGAAAGTTATTCTATGCAAATGGAGGGCTATGGGTGGAAAACTGTAGTTTTTGTTCCACGAACGAGTTTGAATTATAAGGTATACTTATGTGATGAGTACTTATAGAAGATTTCCTGTGTCGTGGGTGCCATGGATACGCAAAAAGACGATGACAAATACACCCAGACCGAGAACAAAAAATTTTGTCACTTAAATTTCTGCCCCTCCAAGAATTGAAACTTCCAATGGCGGACCTTTATTTAACCACCACACCACACTGGTTATGTTGTAGTTGTAGTAGTTACCATTTTATTTTTCTCGTTTTTTTAGTTTTTTTTTTAGTGGATTCAAGCAAGTGGTGTAAAAACGAGGCGTTCTAAAAATTCAACTGGGTGTACTGTTATGACAGTTACGTTATATTGGTTTGTTGTTCAAGATAAATACTCCGTGTACGTTCTTGCATTCGTCTGTCTTCTGTCTGACACTAGCCTGTATTACATAGGGGTTTTTTTCCTTGTGACATAGGACGCCTAGATATGAGTTTTAATAATAGTAATTAACTATAACTATAAATGATAACTAACTATAGGAATACTATAAATTATACGTTTTTTAAAGTAAAGCATTCATTAGGTAGATAGACTACTACTAGACTAGGTACTATATTACACTTAGAATAAGAGTATTGCATAACTTTCAACTTTTTATTAATAATATTTTAGTTTATTTTATACACAGAAGCATGACGCGTAGAATTGCATAATAATATTTTATCCTGTTGCAAACGTTATCAAAGAAGCTATGTATATAGTTTGTCTCTTTTATTCCCGGTGTGCAAATTTGCCATCTCTGTCTTCCTCGAGTATAGTGAATGACATCATTCGTGTTCGGGTATTGCCTGGAAGCAGAGTCTCCGTCTGGAGTCTTGCCTCGCCGGCAGAATGTCATGATAAAAATTGTAATGTCAACAAAGTTTATTATAAGTAGACACAATGAGACATGTTTTTAATCAAGTACACGTTAACAATTCTTCAAAACTAGTGCAGCAGTTAGCGTATAACACTGTGTAAAGAGCATTTGAAGCGTGACATTAAAGTGAGTTAATTTTTTTAATTGTTGAAATAACTTTGTGCTTCATTCGAATCTGTATAAACTAAATAATATTTCTTAAATACTAATTAACACTTAAATAATTATACTGATTAGTATATTAATTTTGAATAATTTAAATAATTCGTTCGTTAACATTTTGTTCTGATAGTTAAATATTAAATTAACACACCATAGAAATATGAATTTCATATCAAAAATACATATCCAGTTAGTACAATCATAATATCTTTTGGGTTTTTAAGTTGTTAATTTCTGAACGCAGCGAATTCTTAGTGTCCATGGTTAAATTTGGCGTAAGGTTGGTAGTTCTGTGAATCTTGCAATCTACGAACTGTCAAATATAGTTGCCGGCGAGCAATATAAATAATCACTGTTCTATTGTTAGTCTTAATTGGTTAATTTGTTATTAATTTTTAAATTTTGTTCATTGGTTATTCAAGTCGGGATACTTTTTAAGTTTAACTAACTTGTACTTAGCAAATAATATACCTTCCTACACTTGTTACTTGTGTTAGTGGGCACGTAGGTACATAACAATTATTGAGGTTATTTTTTAAGTGAGTTGACAAAAAATTTTTTTTGTATTTATTCATTGTGATTCCCTACTATCTGTTTAACATGACATGACATTGTATTGCTATAACAAACATTTGATATAGGTAGGTACATAGGTACATATATGTATACATCGCTGCTTTGCATGAATAACCGCACAATCCAAAAACACACGTTTTACAGGATAGCTGTTTAAAAATTGAATATGGCGTTAGAAATCAACCAATCACATAACAACGTTTTTGCGAGCCACTACGGCGGTTTTGCCGTTATGAATGCGAGTCTTACTGACCATAAAATACGGACTGCTTTGCAAGTGACTGTGTTAAAAACAAAAATTTTCAAAATTTTGTTTTGTGCGGGTATTCATGCAAAGCAGCGACATAAATACTCAGTGACAAAGTTAACCACGTTATTTTTTTTAACTAGCTAAATGATTAATATGATGTTGAATAATATCTTTTTAAATGATTAGTTGACAAACCTTAACTAGCAACGTAACGAAGATAGTACACTCAAACCAGCAAAACTAGCTATTTAATTTGACTTGATTTTTATATAACTAATAACTGATCGTACTAACTTCGTCTGCGTCATAATAAATATTGTATATAATCCATCTCTCTAATTGAATTAAATTACATACAGTTACAAAATTTAATTAAAATCGGTTTAGTCGCTTAGGTCAAGAGTTCATCGCGGGCAAACAATGCGAGACCTTCTGACTATATCTTACTTTTATATTAATCTAATCCATAAAACTATTTTCAGGTAAAACAAAATGCTTATTCTAAGCGGGAATAACTTGGGGGAACGTCATCGGGACCTTAATATGAGAGTAATTGAGGCCGCAGAGAAAAACACAAACTTCGATGAAGTGAAGGCGCAAGAGGAAAAATGTGATGTTGACGTACTATTTAAAATTGACCTTGCTTCAAAGTATAGGAATATACATTACATTTTAGAAGTGCTAAAATCTGGCGATGTTTTCCATATTACTCGTGCTCTTAAGTGTAGTTGGATCTATGAAGATCAATATTCCCAATATTTAAGCCCCCTGTATCTCAAGGAACATATATTCCCGCACATGTCAACGAAGATGGAAAAGAAATTGCTTACCTTTACATCAATGTACGTTAGAAATACTGAAAGAGTTAAAGATTTCTATTTGTATTGTGAGAGTGAAAAACTGACAGAACATGCTTATAAGTTTCTAGTATTTACTGACGATGACTATAAACTGGAATTTATTAGAAAAAGTTCAGAATTTACACAGAGCTTAAGAATTTTCAATAATTCTAAGTATGTTATACAATTTTTTGGAAATTCGTTTGAACTTGCGTTAGCTTACATTCGATTCTGTGATTCCAAAAAGTACATAATTCATGAGTTACGTTACTTATATTTTATTTCTAATGAAAATTTCTTGAATATATTAGAAGAATTTGAATGTAATAGCTCATATAATCCTAATAGCTTATATCGGTTAGGCATTAGAATATCAAAAGATATATTATTAAACTACAAACATAGAGTTCTTACATATCCGGTATTATATGTTAATAAACTAAATAAGGATATGTTGAAAAAGTATCTTACATTAGAAGATATAAAGTCCTTGGCAGTTGCTTTGGCTCCATCCAATCCAAGTTACTTTTGGAATATAGACTACTATCGTACATACAATTTTCTCTTAGATAAGATTCCTAGTAATGATATATTTGCTTTTGTCAAACATGTTTTTACATCAACTTATCCCGGTGAACTATTTGAATTTAGTGTATCATTTTATAGAGCTAAATATTATGAACTGTTTACCATTGAGGACCGAGAGAAATGGGCCTTAGAACAAATAGAACGGGACGAAGAGTGGTCTGGAGTAGAAAATTATATATGGTACAGGTTTGTTAGTTTTGAAAAAGCCTTTTCAGGAGTCAAGAGATATATTTTTCTTACTCCTGATAAAGATAAGAGATCTCAGATCGTTAACATTCTACCAGAAACGGCGCGTAACCTAAATGATACAATGAAAATTCTTAGCTATTACTATCAAAGACATGTCAACGAGAGTGAAGAGCACAAAGAAAGTTTTATAAACAAATTAATTGAACATAATGACATTTATTCATTTGACAATGAATGCTGGACGATACTGGACAAGTTCTTTTATAGTTTAGATTTGTACACTTCAGCAGGATATGTAAGACAACATTACAAAGCAAGAGCGTTAATTTATTACATTCTCCACGATAAGGAATTGCCAGATGGCCTTATAGAATTTATTAGCTATGGCAGTAACCTATATAGTGTAACTGATATTATTGATGAGCTTTCAACAGAAAGAAACGCAGTTGTTGCAAAGTATTTAATAAATTTTTATACTGAGAAGTTTAAGAAATTATTAGAATCCCGGGATGCTAAAGACGAAAGCCATGAAGATGTGACAAACGAGACAATAGAAAATGATGAGTATCTAATACAAAGTGAAATTGACTCAGTATGGCATATCATATACATATTTAAACGTGATCGAGCAGAATGCCCTGAAGTCGTGCTCCAGTATATGCTCTCCAAAATGGAAATTTATCAGTATCATGAAAATTTTAAGCCAAAATTTATTATGAAAACAGAAGAAGATTTTGTTCGTTGGATAAAAAAAGATGTCAATGAAGCAGTTAAAGGTATAGATGAAATCAGATGCAATACTTATAGATGGAATTTTAGACTCTGTCGGCTCTTTAGAAAACTAAACGTGTATTTTCCAGATGTCGGTAAAATATATCTTGAATATTTTCAAGAATACTTATCAGATATTCCAAAAGGTCGCCGAGAGTATAGGAATGTAAAAATGGCTGTAGTTGGTATGCTCTATCTAGCAGATAAAGAAGTTAAAAATGAATTTATAGAAAAATGTATTCCTGAACAATCAAAAATAGATCACGGGACTATAGATAATCGACTTTTGCAAGTTCAAAAAGCTATCTGTCGCTTAGGCTATCATTCACGACCACCTTTGCCGTTATCAATATATCGTAGGTATATAACGGGAGACTATGTACATTATTGTTTACCAGTTTTTTATCACTATTTAACGAACTCAACTTCGATAATAAAATTTATCGAATCTGTAATTGATGCTCCTTTGTCAATACAAAAGCACGGTCTGCGTTTAGCATTTGTTAGTTTTAAGCCGGAAATTTTAGAACCACTAATAACTAACGCGTGGAGGAAAACTAAAAATGTATCCCTTCGGAAACTATTGTTTGAGACGCTCTTCAATAGGATATTAAATGAGAGCGAAGAAGCACAGATTAAATTATACGAAATACTAAAATATTATACTTCAGAACTAAATCGCGATGACGATGACTATGTTTACTCGCTATTAGTATCTGATGAATTTCCAGATTATTTGAAAGGGAATTTCATTGAGACTGCTTGGCTTTCTGTTAGTAAGCTAGGCGAAAAAACTCTCGACTTGTCACGTAAAACAAACATTATAAGGCATATGGAGAAACATATACATTTGGTTGAAAGAGAATTTCCCCGCGTCGAAATCATAGATGGACATATACACGATATGTTAATTATGAAAAACATTAAGACAAGTTATAATGAGCATAACTTACAAATGCTAATCGACTCTAAGTGGAGTCTTACTGCAAAATATTTGTTAACTTTTGCAAATGAAGAAGAACAGCAAGAAAACCTGGATTTGTTGAACACAATTATCACTGAAAGCTTAGAGCTATGGAATCATATAGACAAACACGTGTATACAGTACGAAAATTTTTATATGATTTCATAGAACTTATTAAGACCAAAGATCGCAAGGAACTAGAAAAATGCGCGTATATGGTTCTTGTTTATGAAAGCATACTTCTTAATTTACAAAACTCGTTAAATACTGACGATATTTACTTGATGATTTGGGAATTAAAGTTATTAATAGCTTTAAGAAAAATTTTACTCAAATCGAATAACAGTGATAATGATACTTTGAGGATCGACCAAATATGTACTGAGTTTGTTAAAAACATATCAATAATCATAATTGAACTTACAAAAGAGGATGGTTTTCATCATTGTTTTTATCAATCAGTTGCTAATATAATACATATAATTGGCCAATCTCTAAGTGATTTCATTTCAGCATGTAGTGACGTTGTGCACTATGCAATCATGATTGATTTAACTAATATATACACGAAGGAGACAAATATTCTGGCCTCGATGATGTTACCGAGAGATCCACCACGGTATCAAGGAGATAACCATAGAAAAGTAATAGATAATTTAAAGAAATTCAATAACAGGGAGATACGCAGCTTATTGTACGAAAAGTTTGTAATATCAGACTATCGTGTTAGAAAATATATGAAGTATACGTAATAGAACAACACATAGAGTTACGATTGGTAGTTCGCGGGTTGAACGTGCAAGCGTTCCTGTAATTGTTAATCTGTGAGTACTTTAACTGTCTAATTATGGTAGATACATTTATTATTTTTTTCTACGTTTATGAATAACTAGCTGATCTTCTTAACTTCGTCTGCATCTAAATAAAAAGTAATGCGACTACGAATTAATCTCTCAACTTGATTCAAATGCACAGTGTAGTGTGCAAAGTTTGAATAAAACCGGTAGTTTCAGTAGTTTACAGAAGAAGTACATTACGGACAAACATGTTTTGTAGGTGTATTAAGATATAAGATAAAATAAAGTATGTATATTTAAAAATGTGTGTCTAGCATTTAAGAGGAACTAAGAAAACTTTGTAAAAAATTGTACCTACCACTCCATTTGAAACGAATTTTGTTACTTTAATTTACATTTATTTTTTATGTCAAACATTGAATGAATAAACATTTAAATAAGTATTTAACATGCTTTGATTTAACAAACACTACTGATAAATCATATTGGTACCTACCAACAATCAAGTTACCAAAGTTAATGTTATTAACTTTGGTAACACAGCTAATGATAGATTCGAGAGAAAAATACACCTAGCGATAAATTCGCTTTTAGCCATCAATTAACGATTTATTCAGCTTTAAATTTTCAGAATCGTCCTAATTATTTGTCACCGTCAATAAAAGTTAACCAACTGACTCTTCAGCGATTATTCCAATCAACAAACCATACTTAATTAAACTTCTGTCACCCAGTTTATATTTTCTCTTGCCGACCCAAAATTGGCCCTTTCCCAGCAAACATAGGGTGCATAATCCGTTTTGCGCGACGCAAATATTAATTAGGCGTAATCGAATCACGAAAATTGTGTTATCCGGTTAATTGAATAAGGACTCTGTGCGGAAGGGGTAAGGTCTTTTTAATTTGTACGGATGTTACGCAGAAAATAGATTTTTATTCTGTTAGCTTCCCAGTCACGGAGTTCAACAGAAAGTTGTTAAGTAAACTAGTTCTATTAGAACCCACTCGATATTGGTAAACTTATATGTTGTATTGCCCAAGAAAAAGTTAGGAACGAGATTTCTTTAGAATGATAAATATCTTCTTAGATAAATATAATTAAAATTAGCATCAAAACTTTGTCAATAAATACGTCAAAAGGCAGATATTGTCTTTGTACTAAATAATACCTACCTAAGGATCGCTTTTCTAAAATTCGATTGACACACGTTAGTATTTCCATATTTAATTTTAAACTATACAAGCAGTGTTTTAAAGCATAGTAGATAGATATAAGAAGATTTTTAAATGAATTACATATACATTATACTTAAGTAGCCCCTAGTGATATTTAATGTTCATCGTATTTTACACGCCTATTTTAGAACGAGATATTATATAGAAAGACGAAACCACTAACATGCTCTAGCATGTAGCTGCATAGGAACTGCTGAGCCCCCATAAGACTTAAGTCTTATGGGGGCTCAGCAGTAACTATGCAGTTCTAGTCAGGACAGTTACAAATCGAATTAACCATAATTATTATTAAAAAATCTGCACTAAAAATGGATTTTATAGAAATAGAGTAGCCTCAATATAGCGAGAGTAGTCACTATTAGCGCTGACCCGGGATCGGGTCACTCACAGGGAAGGCCTAGAGCATACTCCAAAACGCTGCTCCAATGCGGGTTAGTGGAGTACACCCTTATACTAATACCAAAAACAAGACGAATCTTCACTTTGTTTTAAGGATAGGAAACTTTACCTTGAAAGTAAAGTTAATATGAGTTTCCTTGTTTGCCAACTCGGGAACAGAATTACTAAAGTGATAACAGGGTGAGAGTGCGATACGGGATATAGCAATTCAGTTATAGGGAGTACTTAAAACACTTTCCTAATGATGTAAAGGAATTTGTTTTGGAGTTATTTCTGTGAATCCAGTTTAAGGAGGGCTACTATACGAACATTGGATATAATCTGATTTTATACGTATTATTAACGTCACGTAACGAGATTTATCATCTAGACTTTTTTGTCTTTGATCAATATTATTTCATAAATGGCGAAGTATTCGGTGAACAAACATAAAAAAAATATACAGACGAATTAAATACCTCCTCCTTTTTTGAAATCGGTAGAAAACAGTGGTGTTTCGCCTGTGTTAGCAAATTAAGCAATTTAAGAATTTTGTCTTCGATTAGCATTTTATTTACAGTAAGTACGTTACGATAAGTACAATTTAATCTTATACACCTTAATGAAATATTTAGAAGATACCTATTAAATTGTACAAGTCAACAAAATATACGTGACAACGTATTACTATGTATTAGGTACATAGTACTCACTCACTACTATATTCACTACAAAATCTTTGCAGCCATAGTTTGAGGATCCCGTATCTTTATATATAAAAATCTTCTGTACGTCTGTTTCTAATTGAACACCTCCTAAACGGGTGGACTGATTTTGATGAATTTTTGTGGGTATGTTCCTGTGGATTCGAGAATGGTTTAGATTTTCAATTGGACCCAGTAGGTGGCGCTGCTGTCGGTATATTAACAAAATTCTAAGGCGGTACGGAGTTCGCCGGTACAGCTAGTTGTAACTAAAAAACTTTTAAAAATAAGTAGCGCCTGATATATTAAGGGTGGTTACGAAATTTGATTTATCTTATCCTCATTCACCTTCCGTTCTGAGGATCCGGTGGAGACCGCTCTGGGTTGGCATTTGACGGATGACTTCCGTCTGCAATATACACGTATAATGACGTCATCCCTATCTCCATAAACGTTTTTAGAATATGTGCGGAACTCCAAAAAACAGAAAGATAAGTGGCCTGGTGGCTAAAAGGAATAACCACTAGAAATCTGGCTGTGCAACTTCTCACGTAAGTAATTTACGTAATTCCATTCAAACGGTTTTTATATTCTCAATTCTTTGGAATATAAGTTGTAAGATGCTACTTGATATCAGATTTTAAACAGAAACTAATAAACAAATCTTTGTCTAACCCCGTGTCCTCACTTTGTATGATAAATTGTTTAAAGGAAAGTTTTTCAATACTTGTAAAGGTTGATATCGTTTAAATAATAGGAGGATTATTTAAAACCCTCAAAACACACGCAACCACAAAATTATGGCTCCCAAATCTTTACCACAATTCCAGCTAATTTGCGGTTGAGTTTTCGCTTTGTGACAGTTACCGAAAAGTAGATAATTCAGTGTGTATAGATTAAACAAAAAAAGAAGGTTTCATTAATAAAAGTTTAAAGAAAAATGGTTTTAGCAATTTGTATTTGTACTGTTCATTGTATGTTTGGATTTTAAACTCCCATGATGTAAGGTGATTAGGATTTAATATGATCCCTTTTTCTGGATGAAAACGTAAAATTATTAATTTTGAACATTGTACGAATGGTTTATTCATCAACGAAATTCATCATCAAAACTGTCTTTTAACAAACGATTCTCCGTTTCCTGGATGAAACGCCCAATCATCTATTCAGCACAATAGAATCAAAGATCTGAAGAGACATCTATACCAGTCTAATGACTCAACAAATGGCGTTTGGAGTTCGCTCAACCAATTCCATAATTCTGTTCAACGGATTTTCAGAAAAAAATCAAAATCGTTAGGAAAACGAGCTGTCTTATTGGGTCATTCGATGGGGTGGGGTCTGAGTGAGAGCGTAAATGTTACGGGTATTTTATCTAAGTATTAATATCTAATACCCTAGTTCGATATTTTCTCAAATTGCAACAGCCAATTTACCGATGCACCATGAGACCAAGATAACAAGAATTAGTTAAGAAAGTTAATTCTAAGTTAAAGATGCGTGCCGCGGGGTTTGAACCTGGATCTTCTGGTTTCCACTGCATTGGCTGCAACCCTTTTTATGTCCCACTACTTGTTTGGGGAGACCCGTCTTTTTAAACATCCGGAGAAGACCTAGAGCATATTCTACCTCGCTGCTCTTATTTGGGTTAGTGGAGATACGAGTTAGTGGCAATCCACGTCGGACGTCCTCTAGCCGCCCGAAAGGCCTTCTTCTAGGTATTACGACTGCTATTTTTCGATAGCCGGGACAGACTGTATCCTCCGAAGCACCGAAGCGCGCATGAAATAAGCAACTAGCTGTCACCCATCCAGGTACCGACTACCCCCCGAGCCCGACGTTGCTTAACTCGTGAGATTGCTAGCAATCGCCACTGCTAGTGG
>DWBH01000836.1:0-10887 GCA_018230765.1 Ernsta delagoae
TTATTAATGGTGTAGAAGGATATCGATTAACATAAAGCTCAATTAACGTCGGGAACGTCGTGAATCTTCAAAACCCGGCTAACGTAACACCCTTATAAACATTTGCAAAACCATTACTACTTTACATCGTAATCAATACAGCATCGATTTACAAAGCAAGCGTTGGACCTCTAATAAAGTACACTTATTCAAGCTCAAAGTAAAAGTTGCTTATCCTACCACAGCCGAGTTCAACTTATAACTAAAAACTGTTGAGTGCGAAACACAGTTTGATGTTATCTGTGGACATACGTTGACGTATAACGGCATGTTTAAAAAAAATAAATGAAACATTTTTTTTATTTGGACACTCGATTATCTGTGCACGTGGTTGGTTTTTTAAGCGATAAATGTTGATTTTTGGTGATTGGATGCCAATTATTGTATTGTAAGTATTTTTATAAATAATAATTATAAGATTTTCGTAAAAAAATAAATGGAAAATTATTTTGACTAAATGTAAATGTAAGTGATATCCACTTTTTTTTCTGAATTAATCTGTGAAAAACTCTCAAAAAATCAGATAGATTTATAAACAAATTTTCCCGATTTTCACCCTAGTCGTCTTAAAATTATTTACCTACAAGATTTAAGACTACGGCCTACCCAACAGCGTAGTCTCCTGTACCCTATTTTACCATTACCTGTCCTTAAATTTAGAATAACCTAACGTACCTATTTTTATCACTTTTTAAGTACATCAGTAGATCAGTAGATACATTATTATCGGAATGACTAAAACGCCGCGTGAAGCCAAATCCATCTATTTTTTAATTTACAGAAGATATGAGAAGAATATGTTTTAATTAGAATAAATTATAAAATAAAATCAGAACGATCATTATCGTTCCTAACCTACTTATAAAGTAATCAATTTTTTACGATCGCTTAATGGCTTGTGAAAGTTTTAACTTTTAACTTATAACCATCCACATAGTAATCATCCAAAAACTTCTTGACACAAACAACAACGCACGACTGGTCAAAGTTCAATCTAAAGCGCGTGACCACAATTCTTAATCTATGGTTCAATCAATCACTCATTTTTACACTATTATTTTACTAGCCAGATACAAAAAATTACATACATAGTTTCTACCTATTATCGTAGACAATTTAACAGTTATTTTGACCTTTGAGCATTAAAGTCAGCTTTCGTTGCAATCCTTTCCCAAACAAGCTTGCCATCCTTGCATTCAACTTTACAGCATCCGTTTACCTAAGTCTATATACCGTGAGAATCGATCGACCTCGATTCATACAGATGGGTACCTAATTCAGCGAAATCTTAAAGTTTTGTAGTCAATAAAATATAGAACATGTAAATATAACGTCAGAAAAAAGTAAAAATAAAGAAAAAAAAAAGATAAAAAGATGTGGCGCTTGATATAATGACGTTTTTTACACTATTAATTTTTTGCAGATTTGTATTAAATTTGATGTCTAACCAATAATATAATAAGTACCTAGTATAGGTACCTAAAATGTTTTTGAATATGAAAATGAAAATAAAAATCATTTATTTGCCCAATTTTTTTTTGCTTTTAACCTTACAAACAACTGCTTTAATTTTCAAAATTTAAGAGATTCGATGACAAAAGTTAAGAGAACTTTTTTTATCAGCGGTCAATATTATTCATCACATCACTGTCTTTAAAGTTTATTAACAAATTTTAGGCAAAGTTACACGCTGCGGATATTTGAATTCTGTCAAAATTCACTAAGTAGGCTATAGAGAATATGCGACTATCGCATCACAAAAGACAATAACTTTTTCGTAAAATATAAACACGTAACCACTTACCGTACTTTCATTAAGCTTGTTAAACTGTCAAATTCTCATGAACAATTAGTCCATTGTACTCAGATGATAAGGAAAAGAATAGATATTTGATTTTAAACTTCATTATCCGTGAGACTCGAACAACAATTTTAACAAACCACTATTACCTATGTAAGTTCTTGGTGATATTTATCTCGCAATTATTTATTGTTACATAATTAAATAAAGCTTCACAACTACTTATATCAAATTATTATGAACATGAGTTCTTTTTTGAATCAAAGCGGCGGACATTCCCTTGTCTGGTAAAGTTTTAAGAATTAAACGCAACTGAATTTAATAATGAAATAAAACAAAAACTCGGTCTAGGTGTATAGAATTCATTTCAGCTAAAAAGCTCTAGAAATGTAACAACATGTAGCTATAGCTATTAAATAAAGCATTTTTTGGTGTAGCAAAATTATTATTAAGAATTGAAATTCTTAATTCCTCTCTTGTACTGAATTACATAAATATGCATTGCATAGTCTATGTCGAAATTGGAAACAATTAAATTATTTACCTATGTGCGTACGTGTTTTGAAAATCCACTTTTGTGTTCTAGTTATCTAGAAAAGCATTCGTCTCGTTCTTAATTTAAATTCAGTGAAATTGAATTCCGCCAATCGGAGGTCTCCGCTCCGGAAGTGCGATCGCGCCAAAATGTATGCGTTCGTTACGTCAGAGTTACACAACATTGCCTGTCATCCGCTTAATCACAGATAACATATCGGATAGACACGACTTCCTTATTTACGGGAATTTATGATATTCTTATGTCCATACCATAATATAATATACTTAATGTAGTTTTACCTAATCGTAAAAGACTCCTTTTATGGCACCAATACAAGTAACTAAAGATTTTGTATGATAGGCAGATCTAGGTAGGTAGGTATATTTATAATTTAGGTAAATTATTTTATTATGTTATGACAAAATAGCTGCTCAAAAATCTCTAAAACATTTACCTATAGGTATGCCTGTCAAACGAACATCGACTCCTTTGTTCACTTTGAACCTAATTTACATTCATTTAATTAAACACACTTGTTTAGTTACAAAATAAATTGCATATAAAATTTAGACACTTTTTGAAAATCGGCATACGACAATCAAGATATTGCATGTCCAACACGGGAGAGATGTTTTTGTATGGCATTTCTATTTTTTTGTTCATCTATGCTCTTTGTATTTATTATCTGTCGTGCACCGGAACAGACCATCAATAATTCTCAAAATTTCTTAAATTACATATTATGAATCATGTCATTAGGTAATCTTAAAGTGGGTCAATACATTTATTCATCAGCCGGCATCGACATCGGCTATAATCAGAGTATCTTCTGTGATTATTATTTTTTATGGCTCGCCTTTAAGGTTAGGGGGTCATGATTTAGTTTTTTTTTTACAAAAGAAAGTGGAAGAACCGTATATAGGTTAGGTAGGTATTTTGTACTCTACATTTTTATGGCCAATTAGATGACGTCACAATTTCTTAATTCAATAATTGAATGCTGACAATAAATTGTAAAAGGTTTGGTAGCCAACTTACATTATTTTAAAAGCAAGACGGTTTTTATTTATTTTATTATAATTAATGTAATTTATTTTATTTCACGGTTGCTAGAATTATTCCTATAACTACGGTAAGAACATAGTAAAAACGTAAAACTACGTAAAATTACCTAATATGTAAGTATTTATATAAAAGCAAATTTGGAAAAATATCACTAGAAGCGGGAAAATTTACCAAATTCAAGTGCATAAAGCCAAGGTTTGACAGCTAGACACACCAGCCGGCACCGACAGACCGTTGCCCAGTCTCACGCCGTGGGACACAGGCATAATAAATACGCAGTCGGCGGCGCTTGAAGTGTATGTTATGACACTTATGACATATCGACTTACCCTCGTTACTTCACGCATGGTTCAAATTGACGGAAACTATTAACTGCACCAAGTCACTTTTCTGTAATTGATTCCTATACAAAATGGCGCAACTTAATATAATTTGCGTCGGTAATATTCGTGAGTCATTAAATGAATATTTTTTTTCATTATTTTTATTATTATACTAGCTAAGCTGGCGAATTATACCACCTTAGAATTTTTTTGATCATCGTCTCATAAATAAGTAGAGAAAACAATTAAAGACAATAAAAAAAAATCATATAGGTATTACCTACCTATTATTCTCGCGCCAAAAATCGTTGAACGGTAAAAAATTGTTTCATGAAATATGTATTAGTAAGTATACTTTTAGTAAGCAGTTAAGCAGGTAGTACCTACTTACCTACTTTGAGATTTATTCGTGGTCTCATAGAGAAACGATTGAAGAAAAATAATGTAAAAAAAAAATGACATTTTTCTCGCGCCAAAAATCGTCGTTCGTGGTAGCGATAAGAAAATTTGTTACGTTACCTAAAATATCATTAAACTTTTCGTAATCACCTATTGTTTATACACAACAATGGTCAATAACCGTGAACATAATATTAAAGCTAAAATTCATAAAATTTTTGTAACCATACATAATTTTGAATTGTATTTATAATCTGTGAAACACGTAGGGAAGTAACACCCTTGGTTTTTATCTCTTGCACAGATGAAATCGTTCATTGTAATTAAGGTAATTTAGTTCTTAGGTAATCCTAATTTTTATTCAATATGTATTTTACTTGTGACACTACATAAATAACATAAGTATAATTTATAAATCAAAACTGGCCAAGTGTGAGTCGTGCTTACTTGAGAAGGGTTTTGTCTATTACCTTATCAACTATCTATACAGCAACAATAGTGTCACTATTGTACCTTTATAAGTGTATAGAAAAAAAAATATGTTTAAAAATAGCGCAGTTCAACATTATTTTAAAATACCCTTGAAAATGTAGTGTTAATTTAAAAATCAAAGTGAACGCAAGTTGTTGAAACGATTCAACTTAGGTATTTAGAGCTTCATGCATAAGCTAGGTGACCTAGCTCGCTAGCGTCGCCTACCGTTCATTACAAAACATTGACATTTCTGTAGCAAGTATCGCCACGGAATGTCTACATAATAATTACCTATTAATACTCCCTACTTACCTAATACTTACTGGTTGGGCAAAGAAAGTTATATTTTTTGGGGTTCCGTAGGTATCATCCTACAAAGAGTAAAACGCGACGTATTGCTCTATACCTAACCACAAATTGTAAATATAAATAAATAACAAAATCTATGTATCTTCTATTGTGTAGATACTTACACCTATGTATAGTAACACAATATAAATGGGCTGTTATTATGATAAAAGGAAATCTTATAAAAAATAGTACCTAAATGTACTTAGTTAAAAAAATATCACTAGAGCTGTAACACGCCTGAGTTTCTTTTTATATTATAAAAACCACACACCACGTTTTGTCCACCACACGGCCTTATTATTTTTTTTATTTTTTGTTTCAAAGAAATTTATTCTCATTACGAATTTACAAAAATTTGCTTACCTACATGAGAAAATGCTTATTCTTGAAACAAAAATTACAGCCTAAATGAGCATGTTATGACATGTCATACCTCCTCTCCTCTTTAAGAGGAGACCCGTGAACAAGTGGGACAGCGGTGGGCTGATAGTTGACATGTTTTTAGCAAATAAAGCAGATAGGTAACTAGATAGACCGTAGACTAATTTCTCCAGAGCTCTCAGTAGACCGATATTATCTCGCTAGTCTTCACATAATCAGATTAAATAACAGCATTCAATGCATTGCCATAACGAAAGTTCCCACGATTCACTTTCTTTCGGGCCGATGCTACCTTTTTGTCTATGGTTCTCTGTTCTCGGTCATAAATCTTCCACAGATTATGTATGATGCTAATTAAATGATTATCTTTTCATTAGTACTTTATGTTTGCTTTTTAATATTTTAATTGCTAAAGTTACTGGATTTCTTTACCTAGTGCCAAATCTGCCTTAGTTCAAAACGTTTTTAAACGTTAAAAGCTGTTTATCTAATGTTTTGTCAATAGTCCACGAAAACGACCGAAAGTAAGATGGCGTCCGCTTTGACGTCACACCTGTAATGTGTCAGTCATTGACTTTTAGTAACTCTATCCCCATATTAATAAACGTGGACTAAATTTAAGCCTGGTTTAATACTGTTGCTTACTCTGTCTTTCATTGTGATACTAAAAGTGACAGCATTATTTTTAAACCATGACTAGTTTTAGTCCACGTTTATAAATAAAGGTTATCATGGAACAAAGTTGTCAATCCCGGGAGTGACGTCAGTGCAGATTGCTATAATTCAATATTTCTTTAGTTAAACATTTTGTTAATCGCTTTGTAAAGAAATCTAAATCATTTCGTTGAATTTTTATGTAGTTTCCTTTAAAATTGATTTCATTCTCATTGATTTTTATACTACTTATGCGTGTATTGAACGCTTGAAGAGGCCTAAATCTTACCCACCGGGCTATCACATCACCGCTACCTCATACGTACTAATATTATGTACTTCATATAAGTATACTTAGGTACCGAATTTCAAGCATAACGAACAATTACATTGTTAATTTGTACAACTATCGAAGCCTACACGATACTGTCATGTCATGAAACGTAAACAACCTTTGTGCCAAGGTTATTTCTTGGGAATTGTACACACTTTGCATTGTCAACTGAGAACTTAGATATACGTCTATTATACATACAATTAAGCAGTCAGAGCCTAAATTGTCGCACATTAGAACATTACGCATGTTAAGTTCCCACGTAACTTTGAATTCATGTCATAAAAGAGAATGGTGACCATTTGACGACATGGGGCCCTCACCATTGCCTCTTAAATAAGCATTATTTCAAACTTATCCAATAATTTCGTACCGTGATCACTTTAAAATGACATTTATTCTTTTCGTTGCAAGACAGGAATAAAATATGTTGTGGTGGGTGGTGGATTCAAAATCCCTGCATCGGCCGTAATAAGGTCCTGGGTTCGATTGACAGCAAGGCAGAGATTTCAATGAATATAAATTTAACACCTTTGCATGACATATGTGTGTATGTAGATAGATAGAGTTACATATACATATAAAATCTATCCCACCTTTGCACTTGCACCTGCAAACAGTGTGCAAAGTTTTATTAAAATTTGGTTAGTAGTTTAATAGTTCGTCGCAGACAAACAACATAACACGTTTTTTTATATTAAAGCTTACAGATACGTAGATTATAGGTAGGTGTTTATGCTTTCAGTAACTGTTTTACAAAAACAAATAGATATTGTAACAGGTTCAATTACATACCGAAAAGTAGTTGAAGGTTGCAATTGAGCAAAATTTAAGAATGATTTTTATAAAACAGGTTTACCAACCCTGACTTTGTGAACTCTTAGCCTTTGATTACCAACCAGTATCCGCCCGCGGTGTTACTCGTGAATAAAAAGTAGTTTTTACGTTAATTCAGGGCACTAGATACATCTATACGAAGTTTTATCAAAATCTGTCATGCCATTTCGGCGTAGGCACCTAACAAACGTCGCAAACTTTCGCCTACCTATACCTAAGTACTTACTTATAATAAAAATATGTCAGTTACTTAATAAGTCAATTACTTATTTATTTAAAATTCATTAAAAATTTCATGATAAAAAGATATCTCAATAAAACAATCAAATAATTAAAAACTCTTTTTTATTCCATGTCGCTTAGGTAAAGTTACTAAACAAAGAACAACTTTTATCTCCTAAGTATCTATGTACCTACAAGAAACTAGTCATGTCAATCAACATTCTTTGCTGGTATCGCAATCGTATTGAAAAGTATCAAATTAAATTTGATATCTTTTGTTTCATATGTACCTACATCACCAAAAAAACTACCAAACGGACTAACGTTATTAAATTTCAAACACTTTTACCTAATAAATAAATTCCTATTAGCAAACTAGCTAAATAAATTATTTAGGTTGCTATTCTGTTCATATATTCTATACCACTCCTTCGATGTGTAGTGACGGCATATCTGAAACTAATCTAAAATTTAACTAATTATGAACTAGTAGTGCCGCAAAAAAGGACACAATGCTTATTTTCAGCTTTCGTACCTAGATATGTATAGGATTTCTTTTCTACTTAAAAGAAACGCTTTTTGGTATTTAACATAAAACCAAAACTTGAACAAGCCAACAACTGCTATATCTAATATCTGTGCCTAACACTAAAAACGCGAAGGTTTGTAAGTATATGTATATATTTGTTACTCTTTCACGTAAAAACTACTGAATCGATTTTAATGAAACTACATTAAATAGAATTATACATCAGAATAACAAGGCTACAATTCATAAGAATATTGTATGAATTGTATCCTACGCAGACGAAGTCGTAGGCAGCTACTAAATAAATTGTAGGTAATAAATAAATTAAAATAGGAACGACTTTTTCGGTTTATAAACTTTGTTACCGACTTTTGATCTATGTTAGTTAAACCTTAAACCATTTCGCCAATCGGGTACCTACTTATTACCTGCCATGTAAAACAACGACCACTTAACGTTGTGAATCAATAAAATTATTTGTCATTCCGCTCTGTCAGTTATCTAAGAACGTTAACATTTGAACATTACCGGCTATATCCGTTAAAGTTTAAACGGACGTGCGTATGCGAACAAACCTGCTATATACTTGACCGGTGAAAGTGTTCAATGTCATTGAGCTTACGGTACTGTCATGCGGTAAATGCTTAGATTTAATTCATTTAATTTGGTCCTTGCTAACGTCAACCCGTGGCTTTATTCGCTTTTATTCAAACTTTTAGTGCTCAGAACATCGTACGTTATGACATGATGTGCGATGCGTAATAAATTAGAATGTAGCCGAATCGTTAATAAGTCTGTACGTATCGTACGTGCATAGCGACACTTGCACCAACTTCAGAGCCGCGGACAAAAGCTAGTTTTTGTAGCAATTTTTGTACTTAGTCTGTCCACTGTACGCATGTTATATTATACATATTATAGGTAATTACTTACCTACAACGTTTTCTAAAGTTGATTAAACTTCGTTCGTCGAAACAACTCTGTGCTAATACGGTTTTAATTATTGATTCAGGATATCAACTCGATTTGCCTTATTCTTTTAAAGGAACTTCAGACGTTCGTTAAACCCAATACGTACCTCAGTACTGCCAAAGGGTGAAGAGACGTAGTCACCAATAACTTTTTATAAAAGCTAAATAAATAATAGAATAAATAGATATCATGAGGTAAAAAGACCTAGTTCTCGTCAATAACTTTTCATAAAAGGTGGATATGTAGTAGATATTTAACATCATAGCGTAGGTAATTGAGAGCAGTTCTACTATAATATATCAACGGCATACAGCGTTTGGACAACGCATTGTCAATTTATTATAAAGTGTCTGAGCTTTCAGTTGGCTTGGCCAAATGCTCAAAGTTCGATTAGCTACAACTGTCAAAGTTTCCCACAAAGATATCAAAAGGCAACTGAAGTCAGAAGCTTTATCACAATGATCCCATATCCCATCCTATAATGTTTGATTTACAGTGGAGTAGTGTGGGTGGGTAAAAAGGGCGAAACCCTTTTTTATTATTATAGTAAAACATATACTCTACCCTACTCCGTTGGGAACGAGGCGTGACCATATGTATGTATGTATGTATGTAAAACATATATATCTACCTAAGTATAAAAAGTTAAAAACAATTTAATTCTGAATTTCTGATAGCGAATGTTATTCATTTAAAAAAATAAAGGCGTGGTTCGTATTAATGGTAAGAAATTCGCGAAAATTAATAAATTGGTGCTTCCTGCCGCCCCATTTCATATTCCGCTTTCAGTCTGTAGAGCCCCAGAACCCCCACCCCCCTTGCTACGCCGGTGGTCCACTATTTCACACGTTAAGTGTGTACCACATATGGCACCACATTCCTCTGAACATTGCATGTTGTCATTGTTTCGCACTAGCATGCCATTAAAATAAACGAGATTAGTCCGGAATAAATCAATTATTCTGCTTTAAACTGTGTCATTTAGCGGTTCCGTGTTTCTAAGCGTCTTATGATTTATAGAAACGCTCATATCATGTAAAACGCTTGCATCAACGGTAGACCAGTTTGCAGTATTAACCCCCGGATTCATAAGCGATACTGAGTGATCCCTTAGTGCCACGAATGTATACGGTCAACTCACCCTTTTTCAGCTTTTTAAGTTTTTATACTTAAAATATAGATAGATAAATTTTACTATAAAAATAAAAAAATAGCGTCGTATTTCCTGTCGGCCCCAGGCAGCGTAAATCTACGCTACGCTACTACTTACAACTAATTGGTATCTCCAGAATCACCACCAAACCTGATTGTAACAGCCCCAGCTTGTACAACAAATAAATTAGCATTCATAAAGAAACCACACCAGTTACAAATTCACGTTTAAACGTTGTCAGCGTTACAACAACGTTTAATTGTTTTACGTAACCACCTAATTCCTGCGACGCACGGCACACATCATACACGTGTTACGTACTAAACGCATTAAAAAAGGAGAAAGTCGATCTGTACATACATCTCATTAACCTGTAATGTGAGCTCGGCTTGAACCCGAGGCTAATCCTCGGGTTAAGGTAATAATCGGGTAATTTAGAAACATTATTGACTTCCGTGGAATCCTTTTTAAAATACCAAAAAATGCACACGAACACCAAATGCTTAGATTAATAGAATCGAAGCATGAAAGTAAAACAAAATTATCACACCAGAATATTATAGTTCTTTTCTTAATCTCCAGGAAAATAGCCATTCAATAATGTTTATAATTTAACTAATCTTCATTTCTAATTTTGTTATTTACAGATAAAACCAGTAAACCGAAGAAAACAAAATGAAGTCCATTACGACTGTACTGCTGCTAACACTTCACCTTACAACATCTGCCAAACAGAACGCCAGACCAGTCCACGAAGTAGTTGAAGTCGTAAACGAACAAGCAAGAATAGACGATAAGCCTAAAATAACGAACCA
>DWBH01000837.1:0-10881 GCA_018230765.1 Ernsta delagoae
GTCAAAGTTATAAAATACAAGTTAATAAAGGTGATTAAACTGTTTACGTGTTTGAACTTTTGACCCACGTCAAAAGTATATTGCTTATGGCTGATCGATCGATGGATAATAATATATGCACTGACTACACCGGTGATCATAGAGACCAAAATTTAAAAAAGTGTTTACAGACCACAGATATATTTATATAGGTAAGTATAAATATAAGAATTTCATATAACCTTGTTTGTAATTATTAGCAAAGTATAATTTAACAACCTGACCACAATTTCTTTGTTTCAATGCCGAATTCTTTTTTTTGCGCTAAAGTGTTTTGTATTTATAACAAACATTTAATTTATAAATAGTTAAATTCAATGAAGAATATATTTTTACCCTCGTTCAAAGAGCTAAAGATAAGGTTGTTTTAAAAATGTTTTTTTACCAATACATTCATTGTTATTATATGAGTATGCCAATATCATAACTTTTATGAGAAAGAGTAGACAGCATACAGGCGACAGTAAGTGGAAGAGCAGAGGATAACAATGGGGCATCGAGTGTAAAGGCATGTTCACATATTGTGCACCGCACAATAGATTGTGGGCAACCGTTAGAGTGAAAAATTTACCACGATTTTTAGGAAAATTAAAAATTGTGTACAACAATAAATTTAAAAACGTCATATTCATTTGAAAAAGGACCTTCCGGAGTACCAAAAGAATATTCTGAGTACAAACTACTCGTATGTAAATTAGGTACTTAGGTTTTTATTAAAAGGATAATTTCTGTAAGTGATATAAGTTAAAAGCTACCCGTTTTTGTACTAATCTCAAGGAATTAAATAATTATTGAAATACCTATTTACATCTAGTGTAAATTGGATAAACCTTAGTTTATTTAATATAGCAATAAATGAAACAATAGGTTCTATGGGATTTTTTATTTTTAAACATATTGCCCCCGAGCGTTGTCAACAAACGAACACATTAATAATAAAGTATAGTTAAACGTTGTAATAAATGATCTATTAATGGTTTCCTTACGCATTCTTTTTATAGATAATTATGTTAAATGAGAACGTAACATTTGCTTCAAAAGAGCTGACTATCCAAAAGTAATTCTTATTACATGATCACATAATTTCTAACTAATAAACTTTATAACGTGGATAATAGCGACATTAAATGAAATGGGAGATTGTTCCTGCTGAGATGGCAACACTGAACCAAACTAGGGTAGCAGCGGGGCCCAGTCGGAATGGATCAGTCGGTCGCCGGTGCTCGCGCGGGTAGCACGGCTCGGTCGCTTGCGGATAAAAGAAAAAAACAATCGAGTATAATTCAACGATTTTCGTAATCACTTCTATTACAAAGACTTTAATTTTAATTAATACTGAAATCGATTGAAGTGGTTATGAGTGTTAACCGTTAAATAAGTTTAACATCATACTGAGGTGAGTTTTCCCTAGTACATTTAATATTTATAACGTTTTTACTGCGTTTGCGTTAGAGCGAGCTTACTCTTTGAAGTGATGCGGATAAATACATTTTTTGTGAGTTACCTCTGTCGTTGCAGTGAATTTTTAGGCCAGTGTTTCAGTTGCCGTCCGTTTCACGTTTTCCTGACCTTTTCATGGGGTTTCAAAGCCTCATTAATAAGTGACTTGTGCATAAACATAAAAGCAAACTGTTCACTCTAGTCTTTACAGCGTTTCTCTTTGAACTTTCACAAAAATGTAGGACCATTTAGAACCTTTTAGGTCACGTTTCTTGCCTGAAAGACGTCTTCTAGTGTGCCTTATTTTATTGTAGACTATTTTGTTATAATAGTAAGTAGTATGTCATTCAATGAGAGGTAATGAGCGTAAGATAATATGCCGTTGTAATATACGTACATATACGCTAGACTCACTTAAAAATAAACTTAACAAATCCCATGGATGTCAGAATATTTCCAAAAAGTGAAGTCGAAACGAGATTTTATGGATACGAAATGTTTGTATCACCCCTTTTGAACCTGTTGACCTGGTTTGACCTATATCTGTATGTAGAGTGCGGGAGTTTATAAATTATTTATCTAGTATCTAGTTTTGAAAATTTCATTTGAATCATGATCAGAATTTAATGTTCGTTTAATTCATTACGTTGAGTTTTTAGGAATTGTGGTGAAAGTATAGTAATTAATTACCCAATTTCGTATTGAAATTATGTTTAATCAGTTGTATTGCATTTTATAAATTGAATTTATAAACAATTAGAATTGAAATTCTAAAAATGGAATTGCAGTTGCATAGCAAGGCTTCGTAGAACGTGTAATGCGTAGCGTGATTTTCGTAGCGCTCGTATCGAGTGTGGTCTACCAAAGATATACTCGTAGCCTAAGTTAGTTTTGCGTAGCAAACGCGTAGATCCTGCTTGGGATTAAAAATGTTTTTCTATGTTGATTTGTTTCATAATTTTTTATGAACTTTAAGTACCTAATTTTAACAATAAAATGTATTCGGTAGCCAATATATTATATTATTGTATTCAATATATTATGTATATAGACAGTGATATGCTTCAGCCACCAATTTCTCGTATATACCTGTTTAATTCGTTATATGTTCGTATAATGTTTAATTCGCAAGTTATAAGTCCAATAATAAATAATATAGCCATAGCCATAGCCTTCCCCATAAAACAGGTTTTAATACAAAAAAAAACAATTTTCAAATCCGATCGGCAGTAAGAATTAGAAATAATAAATCATGAAACAAATCCTCAGCGTCATTAAATTACTAACAAACAGCAGTAACAAAAACAACATTATTCTTACTATGTTACAAGTATTGTGTACACTTATCTCGAGAATAAGGAAACGTTAAGATGGGAAAGGGCTAATAAAGCTGGCACATTTTCTTATCGCGTCTATCCTCGAAATAATTTATCGGGTATTCCGAGAGCGTAGTTTTCTATTTTATTTTACTAATTGCGGTAGTGTTTGTGTTTATAACATTTTTAGCCATTCATATGGTGAAAATGTCTGCCTGCCTTGCCTGCAATGGTGTATCCATTACACATTATCTTTATAAATTTTACCCTATGTGTTATTTTGGCGTGTAAGCTATATTACTGGAAAGTTTCATTAAAATTCATTTTTTTCACGTTTCATTCACTTTTTTACGTGAAAGAGTAACAAACATCCATCCATACTTATTTACAAAGCGGGGGATATTCAAAGTAGTGGGCTTCAGAACAAAAAAAAAACTTGGAACTTTATAAGAATATGAAATGTTCCATTTGTTATCAAATTATTTCCAAATTATTTCCAAAACAATCCAGACAATTTTTGTGAGATTTTGAGAGTGAATGTTGCTAACTAAATATGAAAGTTAATTTGAAGTTGTGAAATAGGTTAATAATAGGTAATTCTTAGTGCAATTTGTGTTTAAAGTCCTTGTTGAGATTGGAAATACTTCTTCGCCTGTAGGTACCAAGGCAACATAACTGCAGTAAATCTGGATTTAATTGCATTGCATCTCGTTCAATTTTACAGCCGAGTGCCAGCGAGTGCAAATGGTCGTTTCGTTGAGTTTCCTATACAGGAAGCAATCAAGTGTATGGGCTCAAGCTCGGAGCGGAGCGCTCTTTAAATTTCTGCACGCCTGGTAACTTATGGTTCAATAAACTTTTAATAATAGAAAGCTATAACGGGATTATGTACTTGTAGGTCTCGTACACAGTGTACGTGATAGAATATGACGAGGATTTTAAAGAATATACGGTTACCCCAGCCCCGACACTTTTGAGTTCCAAATCTTTTGAGTTTGTGCTAGTTTTGTGTCATTTCATATTCAATTACCTACTTATAAATGACAATTTTTAATCTAAATTTTTAATTAGATACACTGCTACGAATAGACCTCCCGTAAGTAATAATATAAAATTATTATCATCTGTTTTACGTACCATAAGTATTTCCAAATCTGCTTCTTTGTGCATCGTTTCTTTTCTTATTAACAAATAAAATCAATAATATTAAATAGGAGAGAAAATATTAAAAAATTAAAGAAATAGAATAAAAGAACAGGCGATGCAAAAGAATGATTTTTATTTTAACACAAAGCGCAGACTTTTTATCTCAGTACCTAAAGCAAAAAGCGCTGTAAATCTATAATCACTTCCTGCTATGGACTACGCCGCTATTACCGACCTATTTCTTCCTTTTAAACTCCAGTTTCAAAAAGAAGGAACAAAATTCTTTCAAATGGTTTGGGCCCGTCTTAATAGATGAATGAAACATAAGATTGAGAAATATTTTGAGATCATTTTAATTGCGTGTTTTTCATAGTTATTTTCGAACTTGTGTGTAGGTATCTTGAGAAAAACCAATTAGATTTAAAAAAATTTAAGTTGTGTTTACGGTTTTTAATATCTGGGAATTTAAAAGTATGTGAAGGCTGCTAAAATGTTTTGAAATTTTATTCACTATTTCAAACAAAATATATTATTGTAGTTCAATATTTATTGGATATTTTTAGCATATATAATTATATATTTTATTCCGTAATTTTGTAGCAAGTAATATGTTTATCATCAACATCTTAGTTTAGTCAACAATCTCAGACCATCTCTATAAATCTATAGGCATCAACGAACCACTTTGATTGAATTAAAGACCTATCTTGCAAATGTATTTAATATCAATGATTTATGTAGGTCAAACTAACACAAACGAGTCACCCCATGGGACGTAACTTCGTCAATAACAGTGGCTAGATGTAATCAGGAATAGGTACAATGTAGTAGGTACTACGGTTTACACTTAGGTACAAGGTACTGGGTTCAATTCCCAGCGGGATTAAAGTTTATGTTATGAATTTAGATTTCTGTTCTTACTTACGACTATATTAATAAACAAAAGATTAAATGGCATGTTCGTAAAAAAAACTATTTAACCAATACATAACCAAAATATCATTAAGTAGCTCATAAATAGCAATAAGCCTGAAACATTGCACCGGCCGCCAGAATAAACATTACTTCAGTGTTATCGGTAATAAATTGCTCGTTTGAACTTCCTAAGAGCTCATAAATCTATCTCGTAATAAATGAAAGTTGGACGAACCGCGCCTTGTGTACGATAGGCCTTATTGACTATACTTTTGTTTTGTTGCGCCGTTGAATTTTAATACATATTTTCACTTTGATTACAGGTGTAATTATGATGAATCAATAAACTTAATTAATTTAGTAGTTAAAAACCTTAATTTAATAGTTAGTACATCAAAATTAGTTGAATGAAATGTGTTTTATTTATTGAAATTTACTTGGCGGAGTCTCCTGCCTTTCTTCAAAACCTTTGTTTTAAAAAGTTCATAAAAACTAATACTAATACTGTCACTTTCAGTAGCTGAATATAACAGCGAAATGCATCAGAACTAAACCAGGCCTAACTTTAAGTTCTCGGTTTGTAATAAGGGGCATTTTACAATTCAAACTAAACTAAACCTAAATTAGTTGAACCGGATTAATAAAACGGACCCTGAGGGTCGGAGCGAATCCAATCCAATTTTAGTTAGCAAATTCGATTCTGTCCGTCGTTTAACAGTAAACCAATTCAGGTGACTCGATTTGCACCGTTGGACTAGCTGATAGTTCGTGTAAATTGACGTCACAACTCAATATTTCAAAAAGAAAATGTTAAGCAATTGTGCTACTGTATACATTTCGTAGTTTATACGTCATTTTGTATCAGTCTTACAAAGATATATGTATTTTTGAAGCTCATTAGCGTTTCAACCTACAGTACGAGTTCTATTGTTTATATATGGAGCGCCGCTTTCATACAAAAAATATACACTGCACAGACGTGTGTCTGGTACAATAGATAAAATCATTTTGGTAGTATTACCTAAATGATTTTTTTAAAAGGACGTTGTACAATGTTTCAATTTTTTTTATTACTAGGACTAACGGCTAACGGGAAAACTAAAACTATTAAGAGAACTTGTACCTATCTCATTGAACTACGAAAAGACATGAACGGAATTTGAATTTGAACAAAACAAAAATTATTAAATTATGGAACTTATCTATGATTAAGGTAATTAAATTTAAAACATAGAGAACATAAATATTTACCTCAAGGTTTAATAATTTAAAATATCTGTATTCAATTGAATTTAATACTACCTACTGCCATATACACAATTTTCACACATACACCTTTAAAAGTACCTAAATATTGTTTTCTTATTATAAATTTATTTATAACCAGTAGCGCAAAATTTAACTAATGTTGCCTGCTAGAAAGTTTTTGTTTGTTTTAAAGTCGTTTTATTTTCTTTTTAATGTTATTATTGAATTACCAGGAAGCCATAAAATGAAAGGTGACGCCCAAAGCAAAGTCCTATTCAGCAAAGATATTCGGTATTTGAAATTCAAATCATGTGACTTTACATTCGACTCGACGTTGTACACGCTTGGCGAAGCTTGTTTGAAATAGCGATATCCGAGTTCATATTATTTACAATCTATATTTGAATTAGAATTTAAAATTATACTAACCGGCTATTTATTTAGGACATATAGGTACGTATATTAATTTTGGATTAAGTTTCGTCAAGAGTGAGTCTCCCGCAATATCCGCAAACTTAGAGTAAAGGGAACAAAGTAAATAAACCTATAATGTGAAAACTTTGATTTTAAAGTATATTTTCCTTATTAATTGAGTTATTGTATTGGATTTAGTAATTTAGTGCTATTACGTTTATTCCGACAATGTTAACTCATCGTAGGTACTACTGTGTACCGCAATTTTTCCCCTATCTATATTTTTCTTTACGGATGTATAGTATAAACGGAACTGACAAATTATTTCGACACATTGCTTTCCCTTACTCAAGTCAACCGTTTTCACTTCCTGTTTTATTTATTTAAAAAAGGGTTTTTTTTTGTGCTCATAAGATATTGCTTTCGTTTCTGTGGGTCGACGAAGGGAGGATTAGCTTAGCTTAGATTTTTGTAGTGGATTTTGAGAAATTCCAATAGAACGCGACAGACACGTGAAACAAAAGAAGGCGACATGACGCTGTATACGCGAATTAATAAACACAACTAAAGATTGAGGTTATCTTGAGTGCGCGTTTTTCACACTTATTTTCGCACTTGAGTGTATCTTGTGATACACTCAATCTGAAGTTGTTTTTATCAATACAAGCCTAATTGTGCACAGCAATGGCCACTACAAATAATCTCGTAACAAAAGCCGTTACCTAAATTATTAACGTTTTAATTTACTTCTCTATAGAACTAATTATTTAGTGTATTCGTTAAATCGCAGGGCATGGTCAGGGTCAGTCGCTAGATACAGAGTTGTCGCATAGATTTAATTTTCGTGTCGCAATCGCAGCACTCAGAACTCACATTTAGAAATTAAAATGCTAGACTAGATTCAACCGAGCGCGGTCTGCGTCGCTTCGTGAATAATTTATTGGACACCACTTAATGCTGAATACCTGAGATTCGGAAATGGAAATAGTACTGAAATTATTGAAATTGTATGCGTACTTGTCTCTTTGTGAGTTTCAATTTATAATTTAATTTTAATAATTGGTTAATTTGCACGAAGTATACAGGCATGGGTTAGGAAATTTACTTACGTATCTGAATTTGAGTCAATTATTAATTAATCAAATAAAACGCTCATTGAAATACTATTGTTTGTAAGTAGCAAAACAACTTTAAATACATAATTCTCATTATTAATTAACGTGGACTGAAACTATAGCCATGTTTTAAAAATAATGCTGTCAATTTTATTAACATAATGATAGACAGAGTAAGCATCCAGTATCTAGTCTAATCTAAGTTTATAAATAATACCAAATAGGATATTAACACATATAGGTACTTTTATAACATACGAGTAATTAGAATTTTTATAAATTAGTATTAGATTGATTAGATTGATATAATAGAATAGATTGCACTGGACAGGTAACGTTTCTTTGCTTAGTTACTCTTAATTAAGCTCGAAGGTACAATAATTAATGAAAATGACGATGCAGATACTAGGCGAGCATAAGCTTTAGGTAGGTATACACGTTCCTAATGAATAATCCAGGCCGGATGCGGCATTACCCGGGCATAGCTCAGCTTCTCATTACAATTTTAAACTTGTAGCTATGTAGTAGTGCGGTAGTGTAGCCTATGAGGTATTCGAGCGTTGATTATAAGGGCTCATTTATGCATTGCATAGGAAATTAATTCCCTCGAGTTAGGTAAGTGTGATGAGGACTTATCCTCATCACTGCTTAATATCGGAGTATTTAGGTAATAACTAGTATCTAGGTAGCTACTAGTATCTAATTAAAATCGCCCTTTGTTTTAGCATAATTATGGATATTGTTAAGTACCTAATAATAACTAAGATAGGATTCCTACTATGCTATTTGGTGTCAGAAATGGAACACTTATAAAATACAATGCTTATAGACTCGTAATATTACACGCAATTTAAGATTAAAATATATTTTGAATTCGTTAATAATTATTAACATCACGCGCTCAACATAAAGATTGTCGATCTTAAGTTTGTTTTCTCAATTTAAAGTTTCTATGGACGCAATGAATATCTAAAAGCTGAGCGGATTTTAACCAAAATGCATAATAAAATTATTATGTTTAGTTTGATCCAAATTGGGATATAGGATATGTGGCTTATAAATTAAAAATTTAAACCTTAATGCTTATAAACTTAAACCCCTATGAGACGCAGACAAGGTTGTGAGGTTCAGCTTGTTAAATATAACGGTGAACACCAAATAAAACATTTTACCTTTTGGAGATTTTATTACATCTTGATACAAAGCATTCGTCACAATTTTCCCTTGGATTCTTTATACTCTACTCTACGTATATTTTAATACGCGGGTACTTGATTCAAGATTTTTCTTTCGCGAAAGAAAAGTTTATTTCCGCCTCGTTTCCTTTGATTTTGACGTCAATAAAAAAACTTAAGATTTCCGGCCGTGTGGTTTGTGTAATATGATATTTATGGATTATTATTTCTCTGATTATTGTAACAAAATAGTGAAACTTCTTCAGCAATCGCTGCAATACGTGCAAATTCAAATAAATTTTTTGTAGTCAATGACTGATTTTTTATTTTTCAAAATTATCCATACCAATTTGGTAGATATCAAAAATTTGTTGACGTATAAATCCTGAAAAAGCAAATATAAAAGATCAATCAAAGTCTCATACATAAGTAGGTATTGTAAATACACAATTCACTCGATTGATTCTCTCCTCCAAATACCTACCTAAACATGGAAAACCGAATTACTGATAACATATTATTATTATGCCTTGCAGCGTTTTTACGCCCCATCGGTCATAACACAATATTTATTTTCAATTTCCAGAAAAATCACCTTCCATTTGTGTGTCGAGCTGTCAGCCATTTTTCCGGTCGTTTCCACTATACTAGGCTATTCGTTTCTTATTACCAATGTCATAAGATTGCAAATTGTTTAATTCAAATGCCATCGCGACATGCAGATCGACATTGTAGCGCAGGAAATTTTTATTCAAATTTGACTCTTGTTACGATCGTAATAAGATTTTTTTTTAAAACAGGAGTAATAAGAACTTGATTTGAATATTCGTTAATTCGTACCTAAGTTAATTCTAATTTCGTCTACTGAAAAAACTTCATTTTGGTATGAATAACATCATTAAATGGTACCCGGCCGACAGAAATTTTAATGGTCCCTTTCCGGAGAAGATCCATTCCATACATAATTTCAAGTGTACAGACCTAACTATATACTTAGGTAACTCGTAATTAACTTTTTTGACAATATTAGGTACGTACTTGTATGAATACCTATATATAATTTTAATACGACAAAGTTAATTTGTCCACTAACCTGCAGTTGGCCAGCGTGGTGGACTATAAGGATTTAATACCTCTTATTTGGTAGCAGACCCGTGCCCCCAGCAGCAGGACATCGATAGGTTGATGAAGAATGCAAAACCTGTACAAATTCATCCCCATTCCGCCAGTTCATGAACATAAGAGTTTCAACCGACTATTATATTGAATTTCATATTAGGTATTAATAATAATTTATCTTTTTTACTTATCAATTAAAAAACCAAGTTCATAGACTAAAATATCATTTTATTAAGATATTATAAGAAAAGATTATCGTCGTTTATGTTCATTAAACTAATAGACATGTTTAGCATTTTTGTAAAGATGAAAGTATTTCCAAAATAACGTTACGTTAAGTTCATACGAATATTACACATTATACGATATATCAACATAATTCTGCTCTACAAGCTTGCAGATTCAATTTCATGTCGTGTCTCTGTATTATTATAGTACAGTTAAACGAAAATCCACCTCTATTTCATATTTATTTAGGTACTAAGTCGATTTTGAAGCTACCATAGCCTCAAGCTGTTGACTTTTAACAAATTACATCTACACACTATCTATGCTATAGGTACCTATTATAGCTTATCTTCGCGACTTAATTCCTTTGTACGAAGTGCAGAACATTATGCAATGTCCAGAGAAAAAAAGAAGAAAATTAATTTATCTAGACACGCGATTGCGTGTCAGCCAATGTTCAAGCAAAGACTGGCAATAGTGTATATCTATCCGATATATAGTATTGAAATCCATTGCAGGTACAGTTAACTAAATTCTCTTCTTCTCAGTCGTTCTCTTCATTACTGAAGATCGTGTCTAGCTTGAATGTGTGTTGATCACTTGATACACTATGCTCTTCGACGTCTTTCTGTCCTCGGCGGTCTTTATAGCCTCGGTTATTGGTAGGCCGGTGACCTTTTTTACCAGGTCCGACCAGCGGGTAGGTGAGCGACCCCTTGATCGTCT